>NQII01001917.1:99970-149037 GCA_002778355.1 Clitarchus hookeri | reverse complement strand
CACAGTCCATTCTGTTCTGGAGTGTATGGATTGCTCTTCTGATGAATCATGCCGGCACTATTCAGGTAATCTTGAAATTCTTTGTTGCAGTACTCGAGCCCGGTGTCACTTCTTAATACTTTGATTGTCCTCTTTGTTTGATTTTCCACTTGAGCTTTGAAAATTTTGAAATACTTCANCTTCTTAATACTTTGATTGTCCTCTTTGTTTGATTTTCCACTTGAGCTTTGAAAATTTTGAAATACTTCAAAGCCTGCTTTTAACACTTGCTAAATGTAACTGCAAAATACTTCTTAAAAGCAACAAAATCGCGAAACTTTTGTTTTGTAGAGCGAACGGCCCATAACCTAAAATAAAACAACGTAACGTACAAAGACAGAGCAACGACTGATTTTATTTTTTAAAAAATCTTAACTGCTAACGACAGACGTAGATGGCAGCACTAGACATATATTGTAGATATCATAACAACATATATAAATTATAATATTTTATTTATAATTTATATTAATAAAAACAGGGAGAAAGGATGTGTATTGGTAATGCTTACTAAGAAATATTTCTTATGAGAAATTGTATTACATTGAGTGCGCACGAATGCGGTGCGCTGTCCCTTTGGTGTAATTTTCTAGACTTGGTTAAGCTGAGTTAGCATTAGGTGGAGAAATATCCTGGAAGTAGAACTTTAGCAGGGCTTCAGAAAAGTGTAAAATAACCGTGAATGGCCAATAGTATATTGTTTTATTTCAACAATACAGGAAATTAATCAAATTATGTTTTTATTTGCTGTTTGTGCGACACTATGATAAAATGAATTTAATGTTGCTAGACATACTTCAATTTAAATGTTTGGTATGTGCAAGTGCCTTGTGCAGATAATTGACATCACTTTTTGTCAACTCTCTAGAGTGGTAGGTGTTGGTCTTATGGCCACATATTGGCGTAAGTGGAGGTTGACTGCTCGATTACTCGAAAAAAAAAACCTTAGTTTTGTATTATGTAATGATAGGTACTTATTACAAACAGTTTTGTGTAATATTGTGGTAGGTTAGGTTTCATTAAAGAAGTAAAAAAACATTGTTTCAAAAAAAAAATTTATATATGGAAGGAAAACAGAGAAGTTCCATTGTTGAAGTAATTTCACCCCAGTTAGCTACTCACGGTTTCGTAATAACCGTTATCTTTTCTTGGCATTTGCCTTCCAGCCATAACGGTTTCTTTCGTATTTCCTTTCTCAGGTTGAAACTAAGAATTTCTTGATGCATCGACGATTAAACTCTGATGTAATGAATTTAATTTGAAATGTTTCCAGACAAAATCGATAAACGTATCTGTATTTTGAAAAACGACAACCTCTTGAACAATAAGAATAAATAAGAACACATATTAGATGGGCAAATGAGCATAAATGTGCTCATAAAGCAATGCATTTATCAAGTCGCAAACTTCTTACCGTAATTAGAGTATTCTTATAATTTTTTAAGATAAATTCCTATTTTAATTACCAATACAATTTTAACTTTGACGCAGGTGTGTTTTGATAGTAATATTTCGCACAGCCATCTTAAGAAAGAATACTTACTGGACCTGGCTAGTATTGATGTTAAGTCATATGGACGTTGTGAGTTTTTAGACGTTTACCAATGACTTTGGATGGTTTAAAGCAGGCTTTGTGGCTCAACTTTTACATTACTAGAATCAGGCTACCCAACATTATCCAGAACCAACTAAACATGATTTCTCATAAAAGTGGACATAGCCACTTTTGTTGCCACACCTCACAACTACCCAACGCGTAGAAACACTTCGTTATTAACTTGGCAATACTAATTTCAAATGTGGAGCAAGGAAGCATTGTCAAGTCAGAGATGAAACTATCCAAAGTTTTCAGAAGTTACTAGCCATCCACCTGCCAGAGCAAAGTTTGTCGCAGATCTTCGATAGTTGTCCAGGCGTTTTAGCCAGTGTACATATTGCATCCTAATATACGTGTGAACAAAGTTAGTTATTTCTCATTTTGTTAGTATTAACATAGATTACTCGTTTGAAGTTCCTAATGAAAATCACGCGTCTGAGGAAGGATATGACTGTGGTATGGTTTTTTATGATCATGATCTGGGCACCAAAAGGTTTGTATCAGTTTCTACTTCAGAGCAAGACTATCAGTCTGCTATATGCACACTATGGTGTAGGCCCCTTTATAAGCAATGCATAGTTTACCACCGTTTAAGCTTCAAAGCGAACTCGACAATAGTCATGCGCAGACTTGCATCAAGAGAAGAAACACTGGTTGTACCGAACCGAATCGGTGCAACCGAGGGGATGCTACATCCTACTGATATGGCACCAGCAGTATGCCTTTACTGCCAAATCTGTTGGCCACGTGATATAATATTATTAATCACTGCAATAAACTCACTTGACTTGTCGACACATGCAGTTTTATTTTATTTCCAGAACTCCGTCTAGTTGCTTAACTTTTTTTTGTCTGTGAGTGTAACTGCGGTGCTGCGAGAAAACCAGGCAATATTTTTCGTGGCGTATTAAATATTTTCCGAACCACACTTAAGTGAAGATGGAGAAGCATAAATAACAAAACTCCTGCATTTACTTATATTGTACCCGTCTGGCTAAGTGTCTTGTCTCTGGCTTTGTGCATGTGAGTTGGTTCTGAGAGAAACAACTGAGCAAATATTTATTTGAACCCTATGACAGACACAGTTGTAGAATATGGGTTTTATCGGTGTACTCTAAGTATCCTCCGTGTTCATTTTAAAACCACCCCATCTTACCTTCAAAAAAGCAAATAACGTCGGTAAGTTTCTTAGCCAAGGCGAATTGCTCTACAAATGCAGACTATCTAAAAAAAAAACATGGTGGATGCTGACATTTTTTAAAATTATTCTAAACTCATTTGTTAGATTCTACATTAAATCAATAACATTGTCTGTATAGATAACTTAAAGTTTGTCATCACAAAGTAAGATTTGGCATATATAGCACTTGTGTAATATCTATCTTTACATAGGCTTGAAGTAAAAATATTCTAGTGTATGCAAAAAAAACTGTCATTTCGTCCCCTAAAATCACCCGTGTCTCACTTTTTCAAAGTAAGATTTTTATAGCCTGGAAAAATAATTTTACGTGAGTGACGATGTTACGTGCTTATTGTAGAATGTTCCGCATAGTGGGATGCTTGTCACACTGCAAAACGAATATTTCTCTAGCTTTGCAGAGTGTATGCAAAAATAATCTCTCTGAAAATAATGTACTAATATTTCTGAAAGTTTGAATAATTATTTTTACTCCGTGTTTAAAGGGTAAAATTATTCGATTACATATAAAAAAGATATGTATCAAAAATATTTCAACTCAAACAACTTTACCGTGCAATTTCAAGTACGTTACTGACCAAATTTAAAGTTATTGTGGTGTAGGGTTTCTTCGACGGCTTGAACAAATTCAAACTGGCAGAACTAACTTGCCTTGTACAATAATAAATCCATTTAAATCTGTGACACTGGAACTGACCTGTGCAAACAAATTTTCTCCACAGCGTGACTAAGTTGGAAGTAGTAAAATAAAGACGCGGTCGTATCAGGCCCCCCAATTCCTTACCTTCCGGGTACAGCCCCTTGGAGCGTCTACCATCTCTCTCTCTATTCCCACGGCCATTCTTCTCCCCGGACCCTTAAAGCGTCTCGTTTGTTAATCAGGCCACCTAATTAATTTAATGAGGTCCCTCGCCGACACCAGCANTTAATCAGGCCACCTAATTAATTTAATGAGGTCCCTCGCCGACACCAGCACTCGAGTTACGAGACGAGATAGCGCCGAGGGAGGAAAAAAAAATGGCGACACGGTGGTGGAAATACGCGCCCGCAAGCCTTTAATGGGAGAGCCACAATCGTTTGGCAAANTACCGAGCGGCACTTCATTTCTTGCATGTCCCGCGTCTGAGCTTGTGACTTCATCCCACCCACACCGTCGAAACGAACTTCAGTTACTCCTGCGAGAGCACTTCAGGATAATGTGGCAGGAAAATGGTATCCCTAAAATTTACATCCATGCGTGTTTACGTACTCGAGAGAAATCATTTTTTTGTGGTAACTGCTACTGTGTTATAACGATGGCAGCTAGTTGCGCAGGATAAATAATCTGTTCATGCAACGATAAATTTTTTCGTGTTACAGAATACCATCATCCACAAATTCCTTTATCCGTAGGAAGGACATATTACTTTGGAGGGTTTTATTCTTTCACTGCAATCCTGCTAACACGCATCCACAAAATGCCCCCGAATATAAATTTTGCGTCGGAAGATGTTGACCTTTGAGGTATCTTCAGGTAGATGGGAACACAATTGCGTTTTTTTTTTCTTTCACGAATGGTTTGTCCTCTCCTTATTATTGAAACTCAAAAAATAAATCCCAGTACTCAAGAGGGAGATTTATAAACTGCTTTGACATGTCGATTTTTTAAATTAAGTGCCAATAGCCACTTTCCTCAAGAGATACTGCAGATGCTATTCAATTTGAGTGATGCCGAAAAACCTTATTTCGTATTCCAACTGCCGCGTAAGTTTTGTCGAGAAGTGATAGCTGCTACAGGATTTCACCCAGAGAGGCAAACACACTGCGCTGTTTTGTAGTAAATCACTTTATTTACGAACATACAGAATTATTACATAGTTGTGAATTTCGGGGCATTCTGGTGGTCAGTTTATTGGTCATCCTATGCCATTCTATTAATTAGAAAACCAAGCGTACAGGATATTGTCTACGACGTTACCGAATCTGACCTTTACGCCACATTGTACACCGATCTTTATCTGTTAATGAAATTTAAATTTATTGAATTAAACTTTTTGGGTGATATATAACGCCACTGAACATCACAATCGTGGCCATTTTACCATTAAATTGCATTTCATTTTTAAATTTCTTCTCAATTTTAGTTTTATATCAGTATTTCAATCAAAGATTATAATGATAACTGGTATTATTACCGATAAATACATTATAATAGTACCACAATTTAAGATATTTTAATGTGTAATGTTATCTAATATTGACACATACATTATTTTCGATGTGATAAAGAATAATCGTTTGATTAAATTACTTAGCTTATACTATAACTTCGCTCTTTAATAATTGTATTTTAATTTATGAAGGTTTTTTTTTAATTTTTGGTTCAGTGTGAAATGCTTTTAAAATTTATTATTTGACCTTTATCGAAATTATTTTATTAACTGCATTCGAAATGTTTTCTCAGATTACAGTACATCTTGAAGCTGACGATGCTCGAAGACGGCTAAACAGTTATAGTGTGTGAGCAGTTATATTTATATATTCTCAGCTGCGCTCACGGCAGTATTTTGATGGTCTTATCTTGGCAATTGCACGATACAAGCCGGTCGTGAAGTATCAGGCAGAGTGCGTACGTGTTGGCGAGAATATTTCCATGTGACGTGAATTCGATCCTGCACTCGATTACATTGGAAGTAATACGCTCGTCCTGTTTACTCGCATCGAATACCATGAGCGGGGCCAAACTCTTGAAATTATCAGGGCTCGATGTCGTGGATTGGGTGCACCCATAATAAACATTTTGAAATTAATCGTACATATGATATGCCAGCAGGTACTGTCCATTTACAAAGTTCATATTTATGTCAACGTACGGATAGTTTTTGCTATTCCAAAAAAAAAAAAATCACATTTTTTATTTGACATGTGTCGATCTACGAACAACTCACTCTCACATTGTGCTGTCTTACGGGCTGTGGCCCAACGATGATGTACCTTGGTTTCTCAGAAGCAAAGCTGGACTTTACCACCCTGTTGATGTGCTGGCTTGCTGGCATTCTGGGGTATGTCTCGAGACTCCACGACCTGAAAACCACATCGATGTTTTGGCCATCTTCCACATTCTTAAACGTTTTCGTGTGTTTTTCAAAGCTCAACTGTACATGACGCAGCATCCATTTGATAGACTGTAGTTCCAGTTCCATTGTCTTCAGGTATTCTCCCGAACCCACGATGGTGTCTGCATGCGCATTAACTAGAAGCAGCACCAGTTCCTGCTTTGAATTGAAGATAATTCGTCTGTAGTCTTCGGAAAATCCCAATAGCATGGATAGTTTCTTTCACTGATGTTCGGTGTCGCATTGTAGGTTTGAAAATCGACGAGGCCTATGCACCATCCGCCCACCCCCCACTAGGACGAGTGGCGGAAAATGTACAGCACACAGCTCGGTGCTACGACCCATCAAGGTAAGTGTTATCGACATGACTGTCGGTTTACTCACGATGTATAGCCATTTTATACAAACTACTTGTACGAGCTTGTACGAGCTCCGTTTCGTATTTGTACATTACTTTGGTATATTTCAGGTACCGTCGCAGTTCGGGTGGAGGACACAAATTCCCAAAACAGTCATAATAGTCTGAAGTTTTCCCTTTTTTACATAAGTTACCCAGTACGAACCAGGCCCGGCTGCCATGTTCAGATTAATTATGGCACATTCGTCTCTCTTGGGTTTAGGGGGCATAGCAACTCTCATAAACACTCCCCAGAAATGGGGTATTTCCCATTTGCATGCACAGTTCCCAAACCACATTCGTCAGTGGTTGTTCCGGCAGAGCTTTCATTAACGCCTCTTCCTGCTGTGTCACTTTAGCACAATTCCGCCTCCAACTGGGTATGGCCTTGGCCAATTTTTTCACCCATGGCGATAGCTTCCGAATTTTCATTGTGTTTTTGTACCTCGGGCAACTGCTTCCGTTCTTTCGATGTTGTGTTGACGGCTCGGACGATACAGCTCTTGGCTCCGATTATGCCCCCGAGGGCCCCGAGTGCAGGCAAAAGTAATGGTATAAATCCGCTGGTAGATGTTTTTTTTTAGCATTGCATGCTATTATTCCTTTTGTCACTGCTTTTTATTTCACTTGTGCCATTCTCTTGCTCTCTGTACCTGTTCCCAATTTAAACTGTGCCTTTCTCTTGCTCGTATCACCCATTCCCATCACGTTGGCTACAACCCACACAGCTATTCTTTCTCCGAGTCCGGTGACTCATGATTTTCTTATCTCGTCGCCCTTTTGTCAAATAGCTTGTCTGCCTGGTGCGTAGCTTGCAGCAGATCCTTTTGCTGGAAATAGGCGATGTCGTGCTGCTTGCACGCCTCTTCCAGGGCGTTTATGCATGTCTCGTAGCATGACAACCTTTTCGCTAGCTTGGTTCCCGGCCCTCAGAACCTGTATCCTGGAATGTGCAGCTCGACCAATAGATTGTTGATTAGCGTATCGACGATCCCACTTCCATCTATAGTCTTACCTGTTCGAGACATCATGGTGAAGTAAGCGAGAAAAGTATAAATACACTCCTTTTATACATTGTCGTTTCATTATCATTCTAGACTTGGAACAGTACAGATGTAAAATTCCGATGATGCATCTTCTTTGTCGCTTCTGTGGTTAATTATTTACAGCTTTGGGGAATTTACAACGACATGAAATATGACATGCAGAATGAAAATTTCAAGTATTGCATTTCAGTACAAATTTTGTCAACATCAGTTTACCCAGAGCGATGCTTTAAAGAGACATTCTAAAATTTGCAGCACTGATTCTGTGCCATCTCTGCATGCCCCACATGATTCATAATAGCTCCATCTGCTCCACAATCGCAGCACAATTGCTCCACATGCTCCACAAGCTATACATCCATTCAAAGTGCTAACATTTTCAGTTCCATTTACTTGTGAAAACGTTTTTTAGTGTCCATGGTTGGGGTGAATTAATAGCAGTAGCAAAATTTTAAATGTCGGCTGTTAGGGCGTCTTCTGGTAGGGCGTCTTTTGCAGTAACTTACTTACCGAGGCGCTACGACACTGATTAATCGTATACGTAGTTATTGTAAATACGGACAACACTAGAGAAACGACTTAACTATTTTGATGAATACTCGAAACTTTGGTTTATTTAACGTTTTAGGTGACAAAGTCCATTAGAAAATACCAAATACGCTTGAATCCATAAGTTAAATAAGCAAATTAAACTGTACTCTTTATTTAAACCACTTGATTTTCAGCGGAACCTGAGGAAAGTGGTTTGTCAGACACGCTGACGTGGTCTAAATAAAAAACCACGGTTTCACTTGTCGAAATAGACTATTTTATGATACTGTTTGTGTTTTAAGGCAACTACGAAAAATTGACATGCAGGAAACTCAGACAATTCCACCCAATTCAGAAGTTTAGGTACAAATCCGACATGAATATGTTCTTTCCAGTCTTAGTATACGTGACAAAATAGGTCTTACAACTCCAAAAATTTGGGATCTAGCATTCAGATATACTCCTTACTGATTATTACATTGTTCTCTATAGTTCTGTTAAAGGATAGTCTTTCAAATTTAATACAAAGAATTTATAATGTTATATTCTTTTTAATTCCTGTAATTTTTAATTATGTTTACGTCAACATCGAGATCGTTAGAACCAAATAAAACAAAAAATATGTATCTCTTTAGTAAAGGAATCTCATTTAATATTTGAGCTTCTGCATAAATGATAGTACACAGTACAGGGAGAATTATTTAATGCCGTAAATATATAGGACAGATAAATTTTATATTTATAAACACACTGGTCTGTATATACTGTTTAAATAATGGAGTGTTTGTTCTAATGGTGCCTTGGTTATTTCACGCGTATAGGCTTTAAAAAGACCGAAATTTGTGAATGTGCATGGTCGGCAATCAAACAGGAGGCGATACCTTTTATTTATATTCCTACCATTTATTTTGCTGAGCAACAGGTGCTGGTGTATGAAGTTCCGACGTTCCTCATCTTCTTAACATAAATATTTTATATGGCTGTAATTTCGCAGCTACCAGCCGGTAGGCAGTGCCCTTAAGTCGCTTCCATTCATCACATCTCTTATTATTCCTACTCTTGACCAATGCGCAACACTCGTGAAATTTGTAGTTTGTGTGAGATATGCGCTGTTTGGCAGAAGAGTTGTGTCTATTAATCATGTGCAGCATTATTTTTGGTACAGTGAAACACTGAGAAATTGACCGTTATATTTAAACTACTGGAAATGTGTTTATCGGGGCTGCTCGATAGGAGGCGACGTGCGGTCCTTGACCATTTTTGTGGGGCTCTTGTTTCAAAAACAAGCATAATGTGTGTGCGTTGGGTGTGCTTTTGCGACTGGCATTGATGTGGATATTACTGATTTTTATCGAAGCCATGTTTTTTAAACCAATACAATTTTACTGTTATTAGGATTGTATCGTTTTATTCGGAATGAATGCCAGTTATCGTTGTAAAAATGTACCAATATATGAGTTTCATAGTTTTAAAATATGTAAGTGGATTTTTACCATCCTCATTTTATATGAATTAGAGCCGAATTATAAATGTTTATATCATCGTCGTTTTCATTTCCACGGGCGTTTACCAGACAAATTCAGTTTTCATCTCTGGATATGGCCTTTCACCCGACCGATACACATATGCTCAGCCCTCCTTTTGATTGTTTTTAAACAGTCCTGATCTGTGTGACTACAGAATACACATAATAAAAATATAAAGCAGTAAGTTCGTCATGTAAACGTGCTCGACGTTCATTATGCTAAAATTTGCTGATTAATTACATTCTGGTTGCAGTTTCTATTATATGTTAATATAATGGAACTGTTTCTGTTTTTAAATGTTCTCAATTAATTAATTTTATATATATTTTTTTTCCTTGAGCGTAGATGATTATTGTATTTGCAGTCCTGTGGTAATACCGGTTGGTTAATCTCCTCAAATCGGTGGAGTTAACTTTAAATACACAATAAAAACACTTTGCAGTTGTGTTTTTTTCCTATTTTCATATTCCCGGTATTTACATGCCCTGGTGTTCACCGTCCCTAACAGGAATTTGTTTTCATTTACTCCGTAATGTTTCCAAATGAGCTCTGCAAATGTGAATCACTAATCCGCAAAACGAGTCACTAAATTATACGTATTTACGCTCGACGTTCGCTCCGAAACATCCACGCCAACATCGCAAATCATCGAGTCGTAAATATTTGGTAGTTATGCGACCAAGAACGTAACACTTTAGAATTTATGTGCTTATCCCGCAGGTGCATCCCGCAGGCGTCGATGGCGATTCGTTTGCCAGCGCTACAATTTATCCGCTCAAGGTAGGTTTCCCCACCTTTCATTCCAGTCAGAGACGACTACCGCCACTAAAATGACACACTCATCACTCCCTGTGCGCATTCTTCCAAGCCAAAGCAACAAGTTCGCCAAGACAAGGTTGCTTGTGTAAACAGACAGACGAATTAAGTTTGGGTAAGTATTAGTCCGCCTCTACACAAAGCGAAACTTCGCTTAAAAGTCCCCTGGGAGATAGGCAAGGCAAATTAGGAAAAATATTGGCAAGTTTAGGTATAGTCGTAATCGTTGTCATTCCTTATGTTTTTTTGGGTAGTTTAACACGAATCTGAGGTTTGCTGACAGAATTTTTGCCCGGAACATTGTTTTTTTCTTTTGCATAAAACCTCTAAATGTTTGCACTTTTTTTTTTTTGTTTTCTGCCTATATCTTGGGAACTATGCTTTTTTTCGAAAAGACCATTCTACACAAAATTAACGTAGACACAATTGCTTACATTGTTTGTCAATAACATTTTTTTCTGCGACCAACCGTTCCGCCGCTAGAGTGCGCCAAATAATGGGCAAAATTCCAAAAAATTGCAAAAACGCCATATTTTGACTTTCTACGCACGATGTCCATGGAAACGACTCATGTTATGATAGTTTTGACCATGTATGGTATTGAACTTGATGAAATACACTTAAAATAAATGTTGGGCCCAACAATTACCACATGTTGAAGCATGGGATCGTCACAATTAGCCACAATGTACCGTGCTTTTAAGTAGAGCGGTTGGTCAAATGTGACCACACACGATGTATGTTTGTTAGCCCTGCACTTCCATGCTGCTTCCAGCAATGCAGTGTAGATGGTGTCGTACTCGGAAGGAAGAGCATTAGTAAAAGGAAGGCACGCAGTGTACGTTTTTTCAAAGGCGAGGCCCTGGGTGGCTTGTTCCATAAACGCATTCCATCCCGGTGTTATGGACACATCTTTGTGTTTGCTGAACAGAATTTCAGCAGCTGAGAGATGGGTGATCTGGGATGTCCCAAACTTGTAGAAGAGGTCTTCATTATTTATTGCCTTCAATCCGTTACCACCCTCTTTTGCCTCGAGACGTTTCAAATTAACGTGGCCAAATTTTCCAACAACATCTGCAGCTGGTATCCTTGCCATTCTCTGAATTGTTGCATCTGGAGGTACAGCATAAGCTGGGGCAACAGTAAAAATGCCTCCCATGACGTGGAACGTGTTGTGTCCATCTATTGTTCGATTATTAGAATCCGCATTGTCGTATACGAACTGAATAAATCCATATTCTGTTACTTTATCCTGTGAATGCAGGGTTGATGAAATTTCAAATCGTACTGCTTCTGAGCAACTGCAGCAAAACCCCAACGAACTCATAATATCGATTAACTTCCGGGACCCAAACTTTCTGTAAATAAATGCTCCAATTCCGACTTGTAAATTTGACAGAAACGAGCGAGGCCTTACAGCACTGATAATACTGCGAGCAATTGCGTAGAATTTTTTTTCCCATTTATTAGTATGTTACCCCTTCTTTCTCTTTGCAATCAAAGTATGCAGAAAATGTTTGAGTGTATCAGGAATGACTGACTCCGCCTCTTCCAGAAAACGGTTTGGAGCCGGGTACTCGCTGACATCATAAACCTGCGATCTGACTTCCTCGTAAATTATTTTTTGCAGCTGCTTCCACTACACGAAGCTTCTCTTCTGCTTCAGACTTACTCTTCTGCTCATACCATGCATCGTTCAGTAACTTCTCCCCAATATTTTTAAAACAAACAACAGTCTTCTTTTTCTTATTGGTCGTGAACATTATATCCTCCCCATATTTCTCTTTAAGTCTGGCCTTGACTGTTTTTGCATCTGGCACATAGTCTCCAACGAGAACTGGCATTCATCATTGCTGCTTTCAAGGTATGTGTATATGTATTCCATTGCAACAACAATTTCAAGTGCAAATGGACCATGCCTTGTCGATACTACTTTCGGTTTTCTTGCTTTAGCAGAGAGTTTTGTACGAAAGTTTTTGTGGTATTGCTCATCGTATGCAACCAAGTCGGGAACATGCTCAATCCGGCGAAATCAATATGCCCGTCCATATTCATCATTTGCGTCTTGGCCATCCTTCATAATACTGCTTCTCAAGCTTTGAGTTGTGTCACGAACCTTGTACACAACATCCCGCTCATTTGGAGGTTTTTTGGATTCTGCAGCCAAAAACTCAGCAATAATTTCCAATCCACATATAAAGCAGTTAGTCCTGAATGAAAAATGAGTGACTGCTGATCGGGTTCGTTGAGCTGTACTGGCGTCTCGTTTTTTCAGGAAAGCAACAATGGATCGATCGTCTGTATATGATTTCCTACACTTTTCATGCACTTTGACAGACGTTTGTCCCCTCAAACTAACACCCTTCCCATCTTTCCTTCTTTTACTGGCTTCAATAAACGATGCAACTCCTTTCTCTTACACTGTTGCTATTGTCCCGCCATCTTCTAGCGGCAAGTCACAGATAAAACACACCGATTTCGCGACATTCACGTTAGCCCGGTAAATCGAACTTGTAAAACCGGACACGTATACGAACAGTGGAATATCTGAACATAAACTGACAAGCCGGTGGCTTGGTCGGGGCCCTCAGGGACAAGTACAACTGTACTTGGAGGGGAGGGGCCCTCCTCGGGTAGCGACCATCTGCCACAAAAAATAAAGAAGGGTCTTCAACGGCTCACTGAGATAAGATGCATAACCCCACATTCCAACACTCAAACATTCATTCCAATATTAATTTACCATCTTTCCATGAGTTTGTGGTGCGCAGCAGGCCAGATGATTTTTACTTTTTTTCACTAATTTGTCTCCTTTATTTCAATTTGATTTTAGACAATTCTTTGAAAACAATTGGACCCAATATTTATTTCAAGTGTATTTCAGCAGACCCCGTATTTATTTTTAAGTGTATTTCATCAAGTTCAAATCCATACATGTTCAAAACTATCATAACATGAGTCGTTTCCACGGACATCAGGCGCAGAAAGTAGAAATATAGCGTTTTTGCTTTTTTTTGGAATTTTGCCCATTTTTTGGCGCGCTCTAGCGGTGGAATGGTTGGTCGTAGAAAAAAATGCTATTTACAAACAATGTAGGCAAGTGTGTCCACTGTAATTTTGTGTAGAATGGTCTTTTCGAAAAAAAAAGCATAGTTCCCAAGATATAGGCAGAAAACAAAGAAAAAAAAAGTGCCAAAATTTTTTTTGCAAAAAAAAAACAATATTCCTGGCAAAAAATTCTGTCAGCAAACCTCAGATTCGTGTTCAGCGACCAAAAAAACATAAGGAATGACAACGATTACGACTATACCTAAACTTTCCGCTAAAGGCCCTTTTCTTTCCTAATTTACCTAGCCTAAGATAGCAGAAGATCCTCACAAAATTCATGAAGTAAAAAAATAAAATCGAGGTGCTACTGCGACTCTCTCCGTTGTAGTGTTGTAGATACTCGCGTTACAGGTAGTTTGTTTTAATTCTCAGTATATCAAGTCGTCTGCAATATCGAATAACAAGCAGTTGGGAAATAACTTATCGTATTTTTACTTTAACACTTCCGAAAAACAAATGAGTAGGATAGATAAAATGCTACAAGTGAGTAAAGAATTTGAGAGGTGTGCTACTGTCCCTTCGGATTAATTTCGAATATTTAAAGTAAACGACAAAACTGTAAATCGAGAAGCGTACCATGCAAAGAGGTGTTTCATCTAGGGTACTTCAAACTCCGGCCACGCGCATGATAATATGTCCCTCACGTTATAGCTGAACTCTGACAATAGTATGAGAAACCTTCAGAGGCGCTAGGCATTACTGGTTTCAGTAAATTTGCAAGGTAATTTCGGTGACTCAGTAAATTACACTAAGGTAGGAGTCAATCTTTAAACTGTACCGAATTGCCTGCAATTAAATGTATGCAATGTCCTACGTGATCGATAAGATTGGAGAAATATGTGAATATTTGTGTGAATGTTTTATTCCTTTCACAACGAATATACAAACCTACACTAGCAACGCATGTGTGATAAATGCACGAACCATAAGCACTTTCCTTACTTTTGGTTTGGCCTGTGACAGATAGGGACATCTGTTTTTCGCGAAAATATTTACGCGGAGGCTAGACTTCAATACCCTAAGCTCACACCCCCAATCTTCATTTTACAATTGGCCGCTTGTCTTTGTGTAGTGACAGTATGTTACATGAGTGAGGCAATCCGAGTTAACTTTCTCCGATACTGGCCGTCCGTGATACGCGGACAGACGGAGAAGGTGCGTAACAATTCAAATGATCCACTCAAGTAAGTGGTTCTGAAATAAAGTGCGTTGTGACACAACTTGTCCGTGTCACAAAATACAGATGCCCCTAGTGATAGATCATCATTTGACAAACTCAAAACGTGAAATTACTTTTAGAATTAGGCATTTCTGGTTTGATATTGCTGAAGTTTAAATAATATGAGTTTCGTCGGAGGTTTACCAAGATTATGCTGTAGTTAACGTAAAACTATAAAATATTTATAATATCAAGATTGAAATTATGATATAGAAAGCTTTGTATCATATTTCATTTCACACTTTTGGAAATTATATTTTCCACAAAAAAAATGTATTTCTTTTGTAGACGTTGTGTGACAATAAATTATAAATATACTGTTACAAGTCGCCTGGGATTTATCCGAGTTCGTTACAAATGGAGGTCTTAATAAAAATGATAACTAAATTTAATTTCTTAATTTATTTATAATGCTATAACAAAAACACACAGCTATTGTATACAACATAAAACTATTTATCTCTTTTTTTTTAACTTATAATTCACCGTAAGCACAATATTTAATGCTAATATTAATTCTAATTAACGTCATTATAACTCACTGTCTTTTTACAAGCTACAGTCACTTAATCCGCACTTATACAATCGAAATGTCTATCGCCATCGTTACAAATGTCTTTCACTCACGCATCAAGTTCCACTTTCCCATAGTCTAGCCGGTATCTCTCTCTCTCTCTTTCTTTCTCTCTCTCTCTCCCTCCCTCTCTCTCCTCTTCCTATGCTCGCAAAAGCCCCACTCGCTGGTCACTACGTCGCCCCCCTTCATTCTGATGATACCACTCACCTGGCGCTAATGGCCGTCCACGACTCCAGACTCCCCGACACAGAGGCACGCCGCGGTTTATATAGCTTAGCTGACCCGGCCCAGAATGTTCCTTGTACCTCGCGTCACGCAGAGGAGGGGTGCGATGAGCATAAAATTCGCGCAGCGACTACCCAAGACATTCAATCTTCCAAGGACGGGAGCGACATCAGTTCCAATAGCCTTATCGCGGCACGTGTCAGTGTTACGCGGCGGTCTGTTCATAACTCTGCGCTCTCTTCTCCGGTTACCAGTGATACTCTTGTAATACTGTGATTCGCATGATTGAGGGTGCAATTGACAGGTTTCGTCTTTTTTGGCATTCTTCTTCGCTCTGTACGCTTGCTTGGCATCGTTTGGTGTTTCTCGCGTTAATGCGCCTTCGACTACACGTCAGTGTCTACGACCGTGGGTCGTTACTGCCGGGTGTGCGGCCAAATGCAAAAGCATCAACATGTGATCAGGTGCATACCCACCCATACTCTCGTTATTTTTTTACATAGTTTCTTGATTGTGGCAAGATTTCTTCGTGGTGCGCTATTTTCATTGCTCGGCAGTGTAGTTCGCGTCTGTTTCCTACAAGTGCGAAGCGCTAAAGGCGGTTCAGGTAGAGAAATGTTCAAGATGAGAAAATAGTCTAAGCGCAGCTTTAAGTGTGGGGATGTAGAGGAAGCAATGTAGGAGAGGACGCTCCCGAACGCTCGCTGCTGGAAGGGGGAGGGAAACCACGTGACACTGCTAGCGCTATACATACCAAACTGATAAAATAGCTCTCTTGTACCGCGCTGTTAAATACAGCTGACACGACTGATGTTTTTTTTCGACAGGTAATATGCACGCAAGGAGCATCTCTCGCCAAACAATACTCGGTCTCTGTCTCTACTGAACTGAACAAGTCTACTCCTTCGTGCAGCTGCAGTGAACTCTTTTGGCTCGCCCGAGGCGTTTTGAAGTTCTACACATTACCTATTTTAAAACTTGGCGTGCATAAATGTGACATAATGCTGAAAGCACTAGCGCGAGGCGGGTATAAATACACACAATTTGACCTACCCCACCGACAACAGTTTTATGGCTGCGTGTTAATTGTCTTATATATATATATATATATATATATATATATATATGGAAATTGTTTTGAGAATTCTTCTCATTTAAGAATTTTTGGCTTAAAAAATGTGGAAGTAGAAAACGGAAAACTAGCGTTCGGCCGTATAGTTCCTTAGACGATAATCGCTAACAAACATCACACAGAAACATTGAAGATTTTTTTATTATTAACAACTGTATGACAAGATGTGCTCGCCGTTTCTCGTTACCGGGTACTCCACCTTGTGGTTCTCGGTTGGGGCGTCAACCTGGTACCACTCCAGATAACGTGNCTTCCAGCACTTACACTCCACTGCAGTGTCGACACATGCTGTCTCCCAGGAGTCACACACAAGTATTGGGGATGGTCCCACGACGCCACAACTTTTCCATCCGACGATGACATAAACTCGTCCTGCTGCGGTGAGCACTCGTCTTCTTCTCGTGGATGGCTTATCCTGATCCAGTTTTGCGGAGAATGAAAGCCCTAAGTCACCCGGCTTAGAAAATCTTCAAAGGGAATGTTCTTCCTCAAATCCCGATAATCTGTAAGTGGTCACCTCAGGAGAAGTCAGCATCTGAAATACTGTGATAATAAAAACAACAATAAACCCTTTTTTTAAATTGTAAATGTTTGTGGCCTGAAAGTTAAACAAAGCTTAAAAATTAGTTTTGACTAACAAGCCTACTTTCTTGTAGGAAATTATATTAAAGGAATTGTATTATGCATTCAGTGAGTATATGATCGATGTCACTTAAAAATGCAAGTTTCATTCAGTGAAGTAAGAAAATTAAAAGGGAACAGTTCGACACTATCGAAGGCTGAATGTAAAGTATTCGTCTGCTTTTTTTTATAAAAGTAGGGAGTGATTACTGAAGGTCAGTGAAAGTAAATTCGATTCATGCTGGAAAATCAATAGATTTCAAAAAAAATTATGGTACTATAATATGTAATAAAATTTGAATCATACATAAATTACATAACTCTTTATTAAATTTTTGCTTTTATTTAACTAAACTAACAATTTCTCATTTTCACACCACGAGGTTAAAAGTAATGAAACATTTTTTTATAATAAAGAGAAGCCAAGAAATATTACTGTAACTAGATAAAAGGTTAATGTTTCATTTTCCAATTAAAAATCGATATGTCTAAATAATAAATAATTAAAATATTAACATCAATTTTTGTTTGTATTTATTTTTAAATAAGTATACAATTTCATTGTATGGAAATTCCACGTAACCAAAAACTGAATTTGGGGATCTTATAACTTCACAAGTCTAGGCTGATAAGTTGTTAGAAATAAACGAAAAAATGAATGCCTTTTAAAGTATTCGTGTATCATCATAATTTTTACACTAAATTATATTGGAAATAAACTGCCTGTTTGTATTATTGCAAGCAACTACATTGAAACATTTTCGTTATCAATCTTGAAATATTATTGATTTATTTTGTTACAAAACAAAGTTACGTTATGATTATGTTTCCAAGTGAAAATATTGCTCAAGAAACCGATATACTGTTTACTTTCTACACAATTATAAAATAACACTGGAAATAAATGTACGCGTATTAGCTATAAGTGAGACTACGTTTAAATTATGATGTAATAAATGTAATGTACGAATATATTAAACACTGCAGAGAAACTATCAACCGGATGAAACATTTGATGTCACGTAGATCAAACGCTATATAAAATGCAGCAATAATTTACAGACATTTATTCAATATATTTTTTCGGACATATTCTCAACTATTCCTCGCGTCAAAATATCAGCTGGGTTATTGATCATTCAGTATGTGTCCCACACTTGACTCTTGTGGTCCTCACTGGCGCCTTCATTTTTATACGCAAGCCTTTGGAAGTATGTGTTTTGTGTCGCGTTAACAGGATAAACAGGATGTGTGGTGTGTAAAAGAGGCACAGAAGTGTGCTGTGAGTATCTGTCAATACGCATCTGTACACAAAGTTGCCAGCAACTGAGCAGTTCGCACTGCACGAAGCACGGATATCGCGTCGTTGCTGCGTCAAAGACAATGAACACGCAACCACAAAACTGTCGTCTGCGGGGTAGGTCTAATGGTCTGTATCTACACCAGCGCTAGTACTTTAAGCATTATTACACACTTATGCATGCCAAGAAATTGCCTTTTTCAGCATCGAGACGTTCCTCAAAATTAGAGACAACCTTGACAATTTCGAAGGTGTTACTCGCCACTGTAACCGACTTGTAAATCAAGCAGGCGCATGCCAGATGACTTTTCCAGACATACGTTTGCTTGGGTATTATGTTCCTTTCTGCTCAAAACTGCCGTGGATTCAGTTTGGGCCGAGCATTTGTACTTTTCAATGCCTTTGACTTTTGCAAGTGTCAATAACATTTTCATATACTTGGCTAGCTTAACAGAGCGCTTGTCCTATTGTAGTTTCCACCGACAAAGGCAGTTTCAGTCTCTAAACTTCCGGTTACATGCTTGCTGTTACATTGTTATATTCTATACTTAAATATCTTGCAATGGATTACTTTAAACTTTCCTTGCCCTCTTGAAACATGGCGAGAGTAATATTTAGCTCACTTTTTTAAATCAATAATTTCGGGCTGTTGCAATTCAACAACAATGTTTTTATAACGACATATATGCCACCCTCTGTAGAATATATTACATTTTTAGCAGTGTGTGCAAACATTTTCTCACACGTTATATATAAATTATGTTTTTATAGTATGAGCAAAGTGAACATAAACAAATATTCCTGGTTTTGTCATATCATGTTTTACTAGAAGCACAGTTGAAATTTTTATAACTGATAATTGAGTTTATGTGAAGGATTTTGATATACTATTAAAATTAATACATTAACTCTCAAAAGATTATGCCATTCATTTTTTGGATAATGCATAAAATAGGCATATATTATATATGGACTTATATTTATCTTCACTGTGCCGTATACAGCGACGTTTTTATAATGTAATTTATTTTCTGTAGGAATATACTTCTTGTACTGTGGTACGTGGGCCAGTAATCCTTGCAACTCTCAATTTCACAGCACTGATTATAAAATAAGCCTTTATTGAGACTAATAGTTTTCCCTTCATAATAACAAACATTTAATTACTTCGCGCTGGTGTGTAGATAAATGTTAACCATATTCATGTTGTAATTGGTAAAATTACACGTACAAGTGATGGCAAAATTATGTATTTCGTTAAATTTTTTATTTTTTTATTTTTTTATTTTTTATTGTTTACTCATTTAGAAAACAGAGTCGAGGCAAAATATTGTCTTAAACCATTTCAACATTGGTTTTTTTCAAGACTCTCAGAGCAATGTTACCTTAAAAAACATCGTGAAGTTTGGGGCTTCCATTAATAAAGTAAATAGGCTTTTCATTTGTAGAGAATCCAACCTGTAAATTTTTCTTACTGGATTGGCAATTTAAAGACTGGTATAAATTTTTCACGCGTTAGGTTTTGATTTCATAAGCGTCGTAAAAGGGTTCCGATCGACATTCAGCACAACGAATGTGAAATAATCATAAAAACAAGAACCCACAGCAATGTAGAAGACGCGGTTAGTGTTTACTTGATTAACTGATACGCAAGCAAAATGACAAGTTTTGTTATACTAGTTGCTTGTGCTAAAAAGGACTACCTTTGCTGATCACGAATGTAGCATACCTATCATGTCAAACTAACCAAACACTGTGTTGTTCAGTATAATTTTAATGCTCAAATTGAGCGTAATTAATCTATTTAATATCCAAACTCTTAACACAATAGTTAATTTTAAGAATTAAAAAAAGTACGGATATTAATTTGAAATTTTTATACGTATTATTTTGTTTCAAAGTTATATTTTAACGATAAACCTTTCGTGGGAATGTAGATCAATTTTTTTCTGACTATCTACGAGTCAAGTGTTATTTAATTACTTTGTTTAATTTAAATTAAAAGATTTTATTAAAAATTTCAAACAAAAAATTGCAGACACGTTATAATTATCATGATTAGAGTGTTATATTTCCCCGAATTAAAGTCTTATTAAAGAAAAGCTGATCTGAACAGGAATAAGTGTTTGCTGTGTATCGTAAAAATTAATCTCCTAAAAGAAATTTTTTAAACAGCAAGCTATTTGTAGCCAGTTTTAGAATGAAAATATTAGTTCGGCAATCAATCAAATATGAGTTAAGTTACTGGAAGTACAGCAGTTCCTTACACGAAAAAGTATGATAACCATGTACACTTTTGGCAGAAACAAAAAAAAATTTCCTTACGAAGACATGTAATTAATAGCCAAATTAAAAGTAAATTCGATTTGAAAATTATTTGACTAAACTTGAGGTCTAAAGTACGTAGTTTTTCACCGGCTAAATAAAAACACTTAAAATATTTTCAGGAAGACGCATGTTTTTTTTAATATGTTAGGAGGTGTAGCACACTGTTTCCGTGATATTGCAGTTCGCAGAACGTGCAGCAATTTCAGGTGATATTCCAGCAACTTTAAAAAAAACCTCACGCCATTTTTTCCCCCAGCAAAAGGCTGGCGTTATACACGCGATGATTCCCAGGGGACTGACCTCACGAGGCTGTTGACCGGACACTTCCGGTTCCGATGTATAGTCTATTCGCGATTTATTCACACTTTTTGAAAGAAACCTTCGAAAAATCATTTAATGCATGAAATTTATAGTTGTTTCCTGAATATGACACGTATCACAAACGTTTTATATATGTGGAAATACAGAATGGCGTTATTTTTAATTAAATTGAAATTATATTTTTTATGTATAAATTATAGTATTTCACTTATATTTAATATAAACAGTGAGAAAATAGGTGTGTTCGTAGTTCCTGGTAACAAACCGTTCTTATGCAAAATACTATTACACTGAGTGCGCAAGAACGCGATACGTTGTCCCTCTAATGTAATTTTCTATGCCTTGTTAATCTTTGTTTGCACGAGGTGGAGGAATAACCGGGAAGTAAAAATTTAGCAGGGCATCATAAAAGTAGGAAGTAACCGTGGATAGACTATACACTGTAGTGGGCGGCCGCCGTCATGGCGGGGACACGGGAACTGTAAACACAGAACGAATGCGCATTCAGAAGCGAAATGGCTTGGCCATCCTTCTGGTACAGGCGTAACCATAGATTAGGAAATGAGGTAAAGTGTGCATGCAAGTTGCATAGCAGCCAATATACGTGTAACAATATTGGACTGCTTTTCTGCCAGTAGCGCTATTAAAAACAACGTGGTTAGAATACTGTTTATGTAAGTAAGTGCTGTGATACGTTTCTACTTTTCTTTTGACCTGGTTTCATTTGGTTAGATTATATTCACGTTGGGGCCGCGGTGGTGTAGTAGGTTGAGAACTCGCCTCCCACCAAGCCGAACCGGGTTCGATTCCCGACAGGTTCGCACCCGGATTTTCGCATGTGGGAATCGTGCCGGACGATGCTGCTGGTCAGCGGGTTTTCTCGGGGATCTCCCGTTTTCCCACCCTTGTATTCCGGTACTGCTCCATGCTCACCTCGCATCAACCTCATCGGCTCTCAGGACCCCGTTGTTAAATGTCGCTCAAATCTCTCAACTCCCCTCCCGGCACCTGCTTCGTGACGTCAGCATAGTTAAACGCGGTGAACACTATGCAACTTAACCCCAGTGAGTCAAACCCTGTGCGATATAAGACTTTATAATCTGGTTCATCTGGTGAAGCATGCAATGTTACAGAGCCTAACTGTGCAGTTTACTGAAGTAGTAATCACAGAGTTCTGTGCTAAATAAATGTAAGCAGTTAAAAACATTCTCGGGGGAAACTTTCGGGAAGTCGGCGGTGAAGCGCAAACTTTGAAACACATTAATTTTTTCAAGCGTAACATATTTCGCATAAACAACATTAATTAAAATCAGTGTGATTTTTGGAGCGAACAAAAATTATTTGATACAAGCAATAAACAAGTTGTAACAATAGTGCTTCAAGCTTAACTAAACCGCCAATTATATAATGTGAGTTGCGTGACATAATGTGATTGAAATACTTTATAAAATAAAACAAAAACATAGCAACAGAATATTTTGCACTTAAAATACAATATTTTAGAAAAATTTTGCAAATACTAGTGATACATAATAAAAGAACAGTTGTCATATTGTTTGAAAGCAGGGTGTATATTTCGAGATATTATCGGTGGTTCTTCTAAGGCTTTAGGAGAGCCAGCCTTATTTCTAGACTTTCATCGGCTGAAAGCATTTTTTCCTGTTTCTTTAACTTTTTAATAATTATTACCGGAATCTTTTTGGCGAGGCCATTGTTGCTAGCTTGTGCGCTCACAAGTACGCCGGATGTCAATCTCGTAATTCTCGCTTTTCAAGAAAAGTGCCCTTAAAAAGTTCAGGACATCGTTAGACGAATGTTGAACTCATAACAATGGCAACGATTTTTGACCTGTAAAAGTAGCGTAGCTATATTCACGATGCTATTTCAGTCCTTTATAAAACGTAACGCTCTGCTATCCTCGTTATTACATGCGCGACACGAAAGCCACAAGCGCGCCCGAAAATACAGCAACATATTGTTTACAAAATGTCCCCGAACACATCTCAAGACGTGTCGAAATACTAAACAGACTTGACAATTCGCTGGAGTAAGGGCAAAATGTGGGTCTGGCTGGCTGTTCAAAGTTTCGAAAGTCTATGAGAAATGTCAAGAAAAATTCTACCCACAAACCACATCTGGACCAATCCACTGTCAAGAGTTGAAATGGCAGGAGTGGGGTGAAGAGAGTGGACAGGTCTCCGAACTAGTGGGTCATCGCAGTCGGCGGACTACTGGCGACCTGGACGTCACTTCTCTCCCTCGTCTGCGAGCGGTCGCGGGTCGAGTTTCGGGCAGGTCCTTATTCCTCATTGTCCTTCTCAGACTACTCTCATCCTGGCACCCTTCCTTCTCTTGAACACTTTAAGCATAGGCCTTTTTACTAGATAGGATACTCAAGGTATAATAACCGTTTTGTTGTTTCAAAACTTTTATAATTTTACAATTAACATTGAGTGCTTATGTTGCACCTTGTCCTATCTTTACTCTTAAAACTAACCCCATCTATGATCTATGAATATATTGTAAAAAAAAAGGAAAAACATAACAAAACGCAACATATCGCTTCAGAAAGCTTGCATGTTAAGAGGCTGTATCATACCTTATACAGAATTTGTTCGTTTGAGTGTCATAAGAGGAGAGTGAGGACCATTACTAAAAATGTTTCATTATAGAAGTATTACATTTCATGGTTCTGTACAAATTGTTGTACATGATTGTTAATAGGTGTTCCCTAGTTGTATTATAATTAAAGGTGAGAATAAATAAACACATAAAATTTCGTATTAGGTTGATTGTTGCATAAATATGCATTAATAATTCATATATTATGTCCGTAATTATAGGTAAGATAATAAGCAAAGGCTTCAATTATCGCAATTTTTAATCAATCCTCCTAAATATTAATCAAGAAGAAAAAATAAAAAATTCAAAATGGCGGATGACGTGGGCTTTTAAACTGACTTGTCTGAAAGTGTTTCGAAAAACATTTTATTTTTAAAGTATTACGGCCATTTTCACGCTCAATATTTCGCGAAACATGAATTACTTCTCTGTTTGGTTTATTCCTCCCATGGTCGTTTCACGCAGCAGGGGATGAAAGCTAAATAAATAAACGTCGACTTTGTGGGAGCATTCGAACGAGCACGCTGCCCGCAGCCGGCCAGGCGCGACACTAAAGCGAAGTCGTGCTCGGGGGAAAGGACGGGTTCCATCCTTCCCCGGGCCCCGGCTTCTGCCGAAGAGTCATCCACGGCTCAGCGGCCGCTCGCCGCGCGCGCTGCGCTTCATTCCGGAGGCCGGTCACAGCTCTACAGTAGGTACTGCTGCAGAGAGTCGACGGACTCGGCGGGGTGGGCGGGGAAGGAATGTGTTTCGTTCCGGGACAATGCCAGCGTGCGAATTTCGTTGTTGTGAACAGAGGACGTGCTGGCGGAAATGTCCGTTACCTTCGCTTGCGCTCTCCCTCTTCGCCACATGACCTTCAAACAACAAAACCCCCTCGCGGTGAAGGGTTCAGGAGACCGTGTGTGTGTGTCGGCGAGGGCAATTTCGTGCGGGACGATTCGCGTAGGAGTGCTCCCTTCTCCTCACTTCCGCCCAACGACATTCATGCTCGTGGACGGACAATGACTCTCGCCCGCCATGGCTCTGTCCCGCGCCGAAGTTGCTGGTAAATAAGGGTAGAGTCGGTAATGGAAGGTGAGTAATAAGCGCCGGGCCCGGCTGTACACTCGCGGCCGAAAGGAAAATTTCACGGGCGGACTCCGATGGGTACGACGAAGAGCCCGGGTCGATCTTTGAAGAAAGTGCACTGGGTCGTAAAGGCTGTTTCTCTCTCTCTCTCTCTCTCTCTCTCTCTCTCTCTCTCTCTCTCTCTCTTGGCCCCTGATGTTCGCTCATAAATACAAAACTATTGGCCGTAATGTAATGCACTGTGCTATCGACATACCTTGGTGTATTAGAGGGGCATAGCCAGGGGGGCGGGATACCGAAACATACATCCCTAACCCCCCTTCCTTCCAGGTTCTAAAATTAAAATAAAATATTTGAAAAAATTTGAAAAAAAAAATATTTGATATTTTTTGAAAATAAAGGATGTTTATAGCATTTTGTTGTAAATAATGTTTTTAACTAAACAGAAGTAAACTGATATATTTAATTTTCTGACATGTGAGAAATTTGCAGTCCCCTTAGAACACTAAGGAGGTTTATAGCATTTTGTAGTTCTGTCTCTATATATTAGTCCATTGGTTGTAAATAATTTTTGAAATAATAATTTTTAATGTTAAAGCTTTCATATTTTTGTCCAAAAATAAACGTTTCAATTCCTATCCCCCACCCCTTTTTTTTCCCCCACACACACGGCCGAAGTGAAGTCCTGGCAACGCCAATTGTGAATGAGAAGGACGATTGCGTAGTCGAATGTGGCGTGGCAGTCTCTTCGGTCTTTCCATGTCATGCGTATGCTTTCAGTCTGAGTTCTTGTCCCTCCCGTAGCGATGTCCCTCAGAACAGCTTCTGTTTGTTCTAATACGGTATGAGTCGGTACTCAATGGGGCAGCGTGTGTTTGTTGCCCGCACGTACTGTAAAATGGAGCCCATAAAGGATTGTCAGCGTCAATCTATTGCACAGTCTTCGAAGTCTTCCATTCGATGACCGTAGATCAAGGGCCGAGCGCGAGTGTAGTATACTGTAGTTGCGTTCAACTCACACCCCTGCGCCAATACGGGAGCGTGATACACTATAACTGCTTTAGCTTATAGCGGAGCTTGCGAAACCAACAACAGACACGACCGCGATTTATAAAACTAAACAGGTCATGAGAATTCAATTTTCTTTTCTAAATTACGATTATACGGTCAAATGTGGTTACTGGGGACGCTGGGTTAACTTGGGACGTATCAAAAGGAATTTTTTTCTTGCACATGTGACAGCCCAGAATGAAAATTGTGCAGTTTCGTGGTGTGAGTTACTGCCAATAATCGATCATGTATAATGGTTTACATTATTCATATCTGTTTCGTGTGCAAACTCGTGTAGTTGTTTTATTTTTAAGTGTCCCAAGTCACTCCGCTGTCCCAAGTCATCCCATCCCTACAGATTTGATGTAACAGTGAAACATTTTTGAATAAAACTATTTTGCAATGCGCAGTTTTTAGCATGAAAATATATTTTATAACTTTTGCCTTATAAAGAGACATTGAGAATTGTACCACAAAATGTAGGAAAATAAGAAAACCTTCAGCTGAACGGCTCGAGTATTTTTACTGTGTGTTGTTTGTTCATGATTCACTCATTCAAGCCAGGTGATTTGTTGAAATATGTTTAATACAAATATAATTTAAGTAATCGTATGAACAGGAAGCTTCTGACAGATATTATAGATGCGAGCTAGATTTAAAAATTTGCAAGTGTAATGTGTTGCTAGTAACTGAGAAAATTATTTACACAGTAATGACAAATTATATTGCTCCTAGTCAGCATCTTTAGGGGAATGTGCATTTTACGGCAAATTTAATATACAGACTTTTAACCTCCCTCTTTCGAGGGGTGTAGAGTATTTATTTTACAGGCTATTTAATTAAAGACGTTCCCGAGAAATTACGTCGTTAATCTGCAAGGTTGGCGTGAAGACGAAACTAGCTTTAGTGTATAAATTTATAACCCAGCGGAAATTTTATTCTTTGTTTGCCAGAATCGAAAATAAATATTTCTACTTCTAAGTTCGTGGAATTAAACAAATAAAACTAAGACACTTGTACAATAAGACATGCAGACATAGAGTTACTGAAGGCTTAACACCGAAATCTCAAAACTGCAATTTTTTGGAATCACGGTTATTTAAGCAAGTACATTTTAATTACGGCTCCTGGTATTTGCGTCAATGCTTACAAATTAGAATGAAATTACTTCATAAAATGAAAATCATGGAGAGCAGAAATAATTAGTAACGAAGCAAGTAAGACTTCATAAAAGGAAACCAGTATCGAGTCTATCTGGAGCTAACGTATTCGTAACCATGCCAACGTTATGTGTACACACATTTGAAATATATTGAACATTTAAGCTATCATTTGTAATCGAACTGTAAACTGGAACCTAGTATTCAAAGCTTGTACCGCAAAAAAATGTTAACTAAAGATTTACTACGAAAATATATTCGCTAGAAGCGCATAATATTCCAGACAATTACGCCCAACAAAGACTCTAACATCGTATATTTAAAAGGCTACGACAGATGCTTGATCGTAGCTGGCAAATTCGTGTTTACTGCAGCAAACAGAAAGACTTAAAGGTTATTTCAGCAATAATACTTTCTCAGTAAAAAACCTTTGCTTCGACACATTCCTTTAGCACATCATAAATAATTTTACTAAAATGTGCAATTCTATGTTTAAAAAAATATTTATATAGAAAGGTTTTACTCTGCTTACGAAGTTGGTATAAACCGGTATATAGTATTACTTTTTCTTAGTTCTCTTTACTGCTACGTGTCAAGTAATAAGAATACTCATCACAGCTGCTAAACTTGTACACTTCAGACACAACTTGCGCAACGGCATCCATAAAGCTATGTTTGCATTAGCATCTAGCGTTTGCGCCACTTTTATATGCACATAAATTGTACATACGATGAAATGCACGTGGAAACCTTAAAATGCATGCAAGTGGAACTTCAAAGGAAACTTGCGCAATAGAAATTCTTGCACAACTGAAATATGTTTCGACGTATTTTGGTGTACAAACTTCGTGATGGCTCTACTTGAGTGGTAGCTGTTATTGCACGTGTTAACTCCTGTGTTACTCGTTGAAACATGCACAAAAACGTGAGTTCGGTCAGTCATTCCTGTCACTACACGCTGTCACGTTTGTAAAAAAATATGTGCAATGTAAACTTGGGCGTGTTAGAGCCCCATAAATACATAAACCTCTACTTGCGCCTCACTTGTTTTAAGTTGCATGGTTTTGGCGCCAGTAAACCTAGCTTAATTCATGTAGGAAAGTTTTCTAATGGTAAATCAGTATAGAATGTTCCAATAAATTATCTTGATGAGCAGGTTTTATGTCTAGATTAAATTTAATTTAGACCTTACCCGGGCATTCCCGCCGTTTTATAAACGTTCCAATTATTTATTTATCGTTTTTTGTTTATTAGAGGAACTGTTAATATATTAATAAAACTCATTCTCGCTTTATCCTCCTATGCAGTCGCTGAAATTTTTCAGGAACTGTTATTACGAAGGCATTGCACACCTTACACGAGAATAATAAAAAGTTTATAAAGTGCGGTGGCAGCATGATGCTAGCCAGATAAGCAGTTGGGGACAGAGAAACCACCAAGTGTACTAGTGATGATGTCATTCATAGTGACATCTGCAAGAAACAACTAAGTCAATCACAGTCCACACACGAGCAGAAGTAAATATTTTCGTGTGTGATGAACTCACGTAATGCATGTTACACGCGCTCCTGAAGTCTGTAAGGATTTTAAAATTGGTTAATTATAGTCAATACGTAAAATTTTGAATATTCCATTTGCAAAGAGCGTACCTACATTTCCCACGTCTGAAGAAAAAACCGTCACACGAAAAACGCGTGTACTTGTGTTGTTACTCCTGGTCCGGTGAAACGCCAACAATTACCGCTTGAAGCAGCCCTTTTGTTGGCGACCCACCTCCGAGCCTCATTCGCGAAGCGCAGGTGGTGCGAGTGAGCTCTGTCTCGGTTTGCATTTGTCACGGGCTTTGCCCCTTCCACAGCACGACGCAACCTAGCTGTGCAGGAACGCTGTGCGGGGTTATCGCCCACGGGCACGATCAGGGGGCGAGACGGAGGCAAACGCGTTCGTGTGGCCGCAAACTAATCTCCAAAATGCTCTATACAGTATAGCCTATTCGCGGTTTCTTCGCACTTTTTAAATAAAACTTTGAAAAAAACACCCCATGAATTACTAGCTTGGTTGTCTCATAAATATTTCATGTATCACAAGTTTTTATACTTGTGTTAACATAAAAGTGTTTTATATTTGGTTAAATTGGACTTTTCTTCTATGGTATCTATAAATTATGTTTAATTTATAATTTATATGATTAAAAACATTGAGAAAATGTGTGTGTTGGTAATACCTAGCAATAAATACTTCTTATGCAAAACTGTATTACACTGAGTACGCACGAATACGGTGCGCTGTCCTTTGGTGTAATTTTTTAGACTCGGTTAAACTTTTTTTTGCATGAGACGGAGGAATATACTGGAAGTAGAATTTTAGCAGGGCTTTAGAAAAATGTGAAGTAACTGTGAATTGACTATATTCGTTTGACTCATGCCATTGGCTGACAGCTAGAATAGTATAGGTTAGTGTAGACTCAAGGGTTCAGTAACCGATCTCCAGTAAGGTTGTCACACAGGTAAATTATTAATTATTAGTTTTCAGTAGGCAATGAAATTGCGAATTGCACTTAGTATATTGGTATATGGCAGTAAAGTCTAAGAGGTTACAACGAAAATAGCGCGAATTTTGATTTCTCTATTCAAGTGGCGTTACTTTTGCTTCTCAAAGAATTAGCAAGATGTACGTACACTGTAAAAACATTTATAGTGCCCTATCTTAACTGTAATAGCTGCATAATACCACAAATCTCGTTGCAAATATGGAATGTTTAGCATCACTGCTATACTAGGCTGCGAACTTCCCTGCACGTGTGTGTCTTTCGTGAACAAATTTACGAGCAGGAACGCTACTATAGATGCATGGGAAAATAATTTACCATAATGTACCATTCGCTCTTTCTCACTATATGTGTGCGCTGTTTTGGTAAATGTGTGAATCATTTCTCAGTGTGTGCAGACAACTCTCGTTCTCCACAAAGTGACAATTTGGAAAACACCTATGACTTTAAAACTGCTCATCCAGACGTTGATAAGTACTGTACAGTGTGAATGTTCAACCCTAAGGCATAAATACGTTATGAACTACGCCCGAAAAATTTCCAACCAGACCAACCTTTTCCTAAAGAAGAAAAATTCATGATATCTATAATTTGCAACTGTAAGAGTAAATATTAAGTTCCCCAACCTCTGCTATAACATTTCCTAAGCCGGCTTTTTTCTGGACACTGCACCGAATTCTTGGGCAGCCAAAATTTACAATAACAAAAACTATGTAATTTAAATTTTTGTAGAAACACAACTACGGTCGTCTACGTGAGGCTATTCGACGCGTTACAGGCACAGGAATAAAAAAAATAGCACGGGCATTTAAAGCTATATCATCTCTGTGCTTAAATATTTAACTGGCATATAAACTCTGTTCTATAAACGCTCTTAACCATGAGGACTTCAGGAATGTTCCTGTTACTCTACTGGAGCAAGCCTGTAGTAATTGCTTATTACCAGGCTTTTTGGCTGCGTGAGAGAGCTTAATATTGGCATTGATATTATATTATTTGTCTTGAAAATTATATTAAATGTCTTCTGGAGTTTGTGCTATTTCTGTAAGTAGTGATGTCAAAAAATTTTCAATTAATCAGTTCATATTTAGTAAATTCATTTAAAATACACATACAAAATTTTCTTTTCAATTTTCTTTAGTACTAACGAAAAACCTTTAAGACAAGGAAAATTAGTAATTAGACATATGGTACGCCATTCTTATAAGGCGAACGGTTACAATTCTACTTTTGATTTTTAACACTTGGAATCTATCAAAAAACTTATAACTAGGCATTTAATAAAATTAACCAATGCGTTTTCATTACATTGATTTGCAATTGATTTAAGGGATCAGTTGAAAAATTTACTCGGGTGCGGAACAGGATAAGAAAAAATCTAATATGGTCTTCGAAAGGTTCCATATCGGTTGTCCGTTGTTTCCGGTATATCGGTATATCTTCACAGAAATCGTACACAGAGCTTAATTTCCAACGTGGAAAAAAAAAATATAGTCCACAGTGGTTATTAAGTGTATATATATAATAATGTATATACATATATATAAAAAGAGAGAGAGAGAGAGCAATATGATATTGTCTGGAGGAAATGTTACTAATATCAGTATTCGTGTATTTTTTATTTACATTGTGATACCAAAACTCATATTTTATATGTAAATATTTTGACTGCCAGATATTTAGGATTTCGCAGCGTTACGTCAATCACCTAACAAATGTAAACCTAATAAAGAAGGAAGAGACGAATGCTTTCCTAAATGATCACCTTAGGCTTATCTGTACTCATTTAGTTTATTTCGTAATGATACAATATTAGTATAGAGATTATTGGGACTTTGGCACATCGAGAACTGTGACCGGAGCGTCGGAGCTGTTCGTACTCTATTTAACCTTGACCCTGGTGAACTTTGACCTTTAACCCCGGTGATATTTTACCTTGAAATAAAAAATTATAATAAATTATATTAGAAAAACATTTAAAAATTATAAAAACATTTATTTAAACATTTTATTTTTAAAAAACTTACATTTTTGAAGGTCCTCTACCCCCTCCCCCGCACACGGAACAAACTCATTACACCATCTTGGTAGGTGCAGTCCACCATGATGGTAGACGACACAGCCACCGTCAGTCATTTTGATCGGTGAAGTCCGCAATCATGGTAGGTGCAGACCACCGTCTTCGTAAGCGTCAAAGCCACCGTCCACCATCGTGGTGCAGCCGTCTGCCATTTTGGTCCATGCAGTCCACCATTTTAGTCGGTGCATTCCGCCATCTTGGCAGGTGTCACATCCAGCGTCCGCCATATTGTTTTTTGTCATTTGTTTATACATTACTGGAGTTTGTCTCTCACCATCTTTCANGATTTTTTTTTTTTTTTTTTGTTTTACATTACTGGTGCTGTCCTCAGCACGGCGCCCAAAAACGACTGTCCCCATCCACTACCCCATCAAATGTATTTAATTGACCAATTGCCCCACCCCTGATTCAAATTGGATAATTGCCCACTCCCTAACAATATATTTAATTGCTCCGCCAATGTTTCTCATTGGCTAATTACTCGGGGGTTTTTGGAAACCTTCGTTCGACCAATTAGTCGGTTCCCCTCCATCCCTGTTTCTAATTGGCTAATTGCCCCATCCCCATCACCCACTCCACCAATTATTCACCTTCGCTCTACCTATTAGTCGGCAGGCCTCCACATCACCCCTGAATCTCATTGGCTAACCACGTCGTGTGACTTTAATCGCGAGTGCGGATTATTTTTTCCCCTTAAAAACTCTCTATAAGAGGCACCCTGAGGCCCCTCGGGAAATCAGACATTTTCCTCGCTATTAGAAATTTACGCGTGTTGTCCGAGCGGTCATAAAATTATTTCGGCCATTTTGGCATTTGGAAAAGTACTCTCGCTTAGTGCCTTCAACAAACGGGACGAGTTACCGTTCCTGCCAAAATAATTTCTCCTGGTCTACGCACCTTACAAAATGTGGACCGTGTTCAAGTATTTGCCGGCCTACCTGTAGCAAGACGAAGACATACGGGACTGCATCCCGTGCAAGGAGTGTTTTGAGGGCTGCACCACCTCGATTCCCAACACGCCGCATCGCAGGGGTTGGTGCAAGACCTACAGAGCAGCCCTCGCGACGTCTGCGACTGTGGAAGACGACTTCCCCATAGAAGATGACGTCTACGTGCATGTTATCTACTCGCAAGCTGTACCCGTGGAAGATGCTCCCCTTCAAGAAATTTACTGGCAAGCACTACCCGGCGTGGAAACCAACCCAGAGCACAGGTGCCCGATGTGTATGGATCTCGATAAAGTTTTAAATGGTTTTGTAAAAACATTTTGAATCTCGGTCAGTGCATGGGAATCTAAATTCTTTTATATAACAAAAAACTCTAGTGAAAAAAAAACGTTTTGCAACATCCAATGTTTTTGCTCGTTAGACTCGTACACCATCAAGCAATTTGCCATCTCATATAGTGACGAGACTAGAAAACCCAATGATTTCACCTCGACCACACCATGTAACAGACGTACCGCATACAGTCTTACGAAACGCACGGACTAAGGTTTGACGAGGGGAATATTCCGTACGAATAAATTCCGTCAATGCTGCACTCTGCCATAATTCCCTATTCATTTGTGTATGTGTTTGGAAGAAGCCAAGAGTCGGTGATTCGCAATGCGTGCCCCATAGGAACGAACTTTGTAGATCTTCACAAGCATTGCCGTTGTTCGCCGTTTCAACAGCTCGTCGAGACGTATGCCACAATGCTTCAAGAGTGTAAAAATCAAAGATAATGCTGTGCCCCATGAAACGCCGAAGCCCTAAGTTTGTGGAATTATGATAACACGTGGTACTTAAAAAAAAATACTATGAGGAACCAATTGTACATTTAAAAACATATATTTCGTGCGTAATTCCCTCCAATACTCAGAGAAGAAACACGTGTAAAAAGTTATTCCTTGTATTATGCAGAATAATAATAATAACAATAATTGTAATGTGTGTGCATAAATATAAGTTTTTAAAAGTTAAAAATATAAAAGAGAGTTTTCTTTTATCTCGAGTTATGTCCTGCTCACATTATTAAAAAAAACACTGTTGGTAAAGAAAAGATATTTAATATATCAGTTTTGTTATAATTTAAAGAAAATAAAATGTTTAGTATATAAGTTTTGTTATAATTTAAATAAAATAATTATCAATGAGACTCTGGCCTGCATTAACATAACATATATATGTATATATATGTTTTACATGTGCAAACGTAATTATTAAAAAAATTAATTAAGGATGCGTTATGCTGATTTCTATAAAGTAATCATGGCTTGAAAACCCCAAAAAACAGAGTTAAAACCATTTCGCTATCCCTCACGGTATACGATAGGCACAGTGAAGGATTCCATGCATTCCCCCTAGCCTAGGCATAGACACTCATCATTAAAAACACTTCATCACAAGTTTAAAATCAGTTTATTAGGAAATTTAGGGAGCGGGCAAAAAATACCCATGTGGTTACTCCACGTGCGGTGATTTTTCTAGCACCAACTGTTAGCATATAAAACTCTTTTTACACATAAATAACGCACATATAGTAAGTTGTGCAGGGGGAAATTATATACCGTGAGGAGACGCTAGCGGAAAGATACACCCACCACAAGTACAACATCATAAAAAAACAGTTGCCTTCGGCAAACAAATTTCTGTATTTTCATACATTCGTGTGCGTTCGCTCACATTAAGAGATTTATCTGATCCGCGGCAAAACACATTAATACATTTCTTTAGCCGAATTGAAAGTGACATGCGAACATGTATATATATATATATGTGTGTGTGTGTGTGTGTGTGTGTGTATGTGTGTGTGTGTGTGGCTTCTAATCCACCAGGTCTCAATAGTATTCAGTTGTAATGAATTACGCGAAATAAAACATAGTTTCATTCCCGAGATGCTAGTCCGCCATGCAGAATTATAGCACAATACGAATTCCAGCAAAGACACGATCATGCAACTGTCATTCACTACCCTTCAACCTAGTCGAGACATATAAGGAAAGATTTTACAAGTGCGAAAAAAAATCTGAGCGTAGTGCAGCTTAGTGCATTACGGAGACCATGATATTTTAGAGTTACGTTAATCCCTTTCGAATGTAAAAAATTAAGTATATGTACCATTTTTTTTGTAAATAAATTTTGGCTCGAACTGTATCTTTGTTTGCGAAAATCCGGGAGCGACACCGCCTGGAATTGAACCCTGTTCGCCTTTGTGGGAAGGCGAGTAGTCTGACCACTACACCACCGCGGACCTCTAGCGGACGGCTTTGAAATAATATCGCCTAAACAACTCGCATGCTCCAACATTGAATCCGAATATGCTTAATCGATAAGCTTTGTTAATTGTAATTTTACATGGGGGGAGGGTGAGAGAGAATTTGTCAAATGTATGTTTGTCGGGTAAGAACCAGAGCCATAGGGCAGAATCATGCACCGTGGCCCTTCTTCTGACCCTTTACTTCACTTTGCCACCACGCCGCTCCCAAGACCACTACGGGTCCGCGCGCACTTTACGCCGGATGCGATGTATCGTCAACCGTCCCAGGTGATGACAGCTCCGACGGTACACAGAATTCTGACGGGGCCCCGGGAGAGCGGTAAGGTTCAGCCATGTTTTCTTTCCATCCCGTCTTCGCCCTCCGGATGCCCCGACCCCGTGCAGCCTCCAGGAATTGACTCTGTATTGACTCACAACTCGAGCGGCCGGCGCCGCGCAATACGGCGGAGTGGTAGGGCGATGGACGTCCGGCTGCTGTCACAACACTCCAGCACGCAGTGAGTGGTCTGGGTCGCCCCCCGCACGGTTTGCCGTTACAATAACACCGGCGACATCCAGCGTCCGTCGTCGAGAACTTACTCCCCCTGTGAAAGCGGCAACTGCAATAACCACTGCACACCCTGCGTGTCTCAACTATAGTATATTAGTGGTTTCTTCACACTTTTTGAATCATACCTTTAAAAAATAACCTCAAGTATGACGTGATTGATCCTCTCTTAAATATTTCATGTATTACAAGCTCTTTTTAATAGCTGTTTACATAAAGTGCCTTATTTTTCGTTAAATTGGCCTCCAACTTATATTACATCTATAAATTATAATATTTCATTTATAATTAATACAAATAAAAACAGAGAGAAAATAGCTTTGTTGGTAATCCCTAGTAAGAAATAGTTCTTAAGAAAAACATTATTACAATGAGTGCGCACGAATGCGGTGCGTTGATCCTTTGGTGTAATTTTCTAGACTTGGTTAAGTTTGTTTACATGGGACGGAGGAATATGAGGGGGGAAGTATGGTGTACATAGGTATTTCGCCTAGGGTGTCAATTTACCTTGCACCGACCCTGCTTCCAGGCAAGCAACCTGCTCTCTTTTAGAACTCTTATCTGCGTGCTTCCGAAATTAAAAACAGTGTCAAGTATAACTACCACAGTCATCATTGTTTTTTTTTTTCAAATCCTACTTAGCCTTATAACTCTGGTAGTAGAGTATTTCTATCATAATTTGCTACAAAAGTTTGGTTTGCAGCTGTGAGCATCAGTTATCACTCCTCTTCAATAAACTCTTTTTTTTTTTTTTTTTTTTTTTTTCCTATTTCTGAAAAACAATTCCGTGGAAATACTGTTACGAGGACTATCCTTTGTATGACTACAAACGTCTTTTTGTAAAAATTATAATAGCTATTTCATAAGCTAATGAGTAATGAGACATACAGTATAACTGCGGTATTAAACATTGTCATCTCGCATTTTAACTTGTTTTTGAGAAACGGAAATAAGAGTGTTTCTTCTTTGTTCTCTTGCAAGAAACTGTGATGAATAAATAAAATAGGCTCGAAAATATACCGTTTTCAAATCATACTGACGGGAAAAATAATAAACATTTTGGGTTACTGAGACTCAACCCAGCATCCCTTGGTTTACGATTGCAATAATTTTATTTCTCAGCCACTTCGTCCCAGAAGAATCTTGCTGTGTGACTTAGAGAACTACTGCGCATAAAAATGACCATTAAAAGTCTGCAGGCGGGTTACACATCTGCACAACTGTGGTTTCATAATTGAAGAATATATAAAGTTATGAAAGTTAGTGTTGGGACGACAAATATTGGCATTACATACATTCAAAACATTGTTACAGTATATTCGATTGATAACGAAACTTATTGGGATAAGGGGAATACTTATAGCCGCATGATCGCATGAGCCACATTTCCTGGTTATTTAAGCTAAAAGCAAATGAATTCCAATAAACAGGAAAGAATTTTACGCGGAAACGCAATTTTTTGAATAATTATAATTAAATGGCAGGCCATTAATAACAGCAATTTATTTGTTTTAAATTACGTATTTTTTTGCAGAACTTGAAAATTTGGAATAATTGGTTCGTGTCTAAAGTATTTACTTGTAAGCAACAACATTTTGGTAGATGTATTACGAATACAAAGAAGATATTTTTGAGGAATGTTACTCCGTTCATTTTTTTTAATCAATAAGAAGACATCCTTAAACGCAATCATTAGTATAATCTGTTTATCGGGAATAGTACAAAGGACGCATCGAGAACTGAAAAATCTCATTGTTGTGAAATTTTCCTGGAAGTGTTAATCATGACTGTAAATCTGCAAAGTATCAAAGTGTTTAGTGTAAAATGGATTCGCGTATGTGCACATATGGCACTGTCGAACTTCCCTCTGGCCTGGAAGCTAGATTTTTCCATTTTTAAATCTCACACTGTGGATATTTCAATACGCCCTAGGAATGTCGAGCAGTAAAATGTTTGATTTAATAATGCAACACGCTTGGCAGTCGCTCATCCCTCGACGCTGTCACGTTATCTTGAACAGAAATGAAGTCAAGTGCTCTTAATGAACTCCAAATGTTAGAACAAAAACTGAATTCCTGTAGATGGCTTCGACAAATGTAACGTCCTTAGCAAACAACATACTCGTTAACGAAACAGACAGGTACGTAATCCTGTGAAACTACGCTTCTCTTACGAAGTCTTACAGGATGAATGTCTCAAAATAACAAATATAGTGAGGAGTGGTCAGGCTGCTAGAAGATAAAATTTTATTCTACGAATGGCCGTGATAAGAGACCACCTGAAATAGCATACACATGCACACATTCACTACACTGGGCTACTGGAGTCACTCCTGGGTTTATGCTATAGTAAAAATCAATGGTACGGATATTCAACGCGGCATACGTAAGTTGAATTAAACTTTACGTACACATTTTTGCAAAGGTTTTACCATAATTATCGTCACTACCGCGAATCACTTGAGTTACATTGTTTACTTATTTAATCTAATTTATGGCAGTGTATTTATGGACTGCAATTTCTAATAATTGTTGAACCCCGTAACATAAGTCGTGAAAGGTAAAGGTGGTATTAGTTTAGTCAAAATTCCTCACTTTCTCCCGTTTACAATGCAAAGGAAAATGAAACATTCGTCCTGTCTTAACGGCTATTTATGTGGGTGGCCGATAGATATAACTCGTGATACTGCAATTGTAATGTAAACGCGTTGCTATGCTGTTAAATTACTTGGCTAAAGAGGCCGCGGTGGCTGAGCGGTTTGCCTGCTCGCCTCCCACCACGGCGAACCAGTTTCAATCCCCGGCCGGGTCACTGCCGGATTTTCGCATGAGGGAATCGTGCCGGACGATGCCACTGGTCAGCGGGTTTTCTCGGGGATCTCAAGTTTCCCGAGCCCTTTCATTCCGGCGCTGCTCCATACTCACCTCAATCACCCTCATCGGATTTGAAGACCTCACTTTTAAGAGCCACCGGAATCTCTTCATTCACTCACTCACTGGACTCAAGTCCACGTCGGAGCAGTCTGGTGAACGTTGTGAAACGTGATCACTGCGTGGCTACGTAAACTGAGTAACGCTTTATCCGTCTTGCACTGTTCCTTCTCGGCTGGTTCCGCTGAGAAAATACAATTCATCGCAGCAGGNTGAGTAACGCTTTATCCGTCTTGCACTGTTCCTTCTCGGCTGGTTCCGCTGAGAAAATACAATTCATCGCAGCAGGGTGAAAGCTGACACGGAATACGATGTGCATGCAATGTTATATTTTACCGCACGTGAAGTATCATAACAACCGTACAATTCAGAAAACCATTTTCGTTCAATGAAGCATTTTCTTGGAAGATTACTATGACTTTCGCTTCATTTCTTTGCATTTCCATGACGACATAAGTATTTCGCAAACAAAAAAAACCATACATAATAAATTTGTTTGTATTTACTCGTAACACATGTATATGATGTTCTTTCTATAAATTAGTGTATTATTAAATAAAGTATTAAGTGACAAAGTAAGATACAAATATTCGGCGGAGGATATTTTGTAAAATTTCAAGTCTGATACGAAAATACTACGGCAGATAAGGAAGAAAGAGTTAAGAGCTGCACCGGGAAAAAACCAAATATATTATTATACGTCAAATTCAGGATGGTTTTTTGCCACAATTAACTAAATGATAATTGTCCCGCCAGGTTGAACTTTTTCGTAAACGGATCAGACAAATGCTACATTGAATTTAGTTTTTTTGTTGTTACTTACTAACGGCTATGAATTTTTGTCAGTAGGTTGGTGTACAGTAGCTTGTACGTTTAAATAAATTGTTATCGAATAGGGTTTATCAATGTCCCCCGGTGTTATTCCTGAAGGCTTATCAGGTGATGGACGTTTAAATAAAGATAAGCATACATAACAAAGAGACTTACACATATGTGCACTACCGGAAATCCAAACAAGAGTCGGTCACAGCGTAGGCCGTCATCAAAGCAACTTCTTCAAGAGAAAAAAAAATCAAATATTTTCCGGTGGACATTGATGGTTCCAGATAACGAAGATTTCAGTTTAATAAAACTAACCTTTAAAACATTAGCATCAATGTAAAAGTATTTGAAATCAAAATTTTGAAAAATTACCTATAAAATCTTCCTTAATACGTTTTCATATTCATGTATATAAAGGCATATGTATATATGTATACAAAAGTATATAAATATATTGCTAACACGTTTTTCCCTCAATTAGAGCAGGCAGAAAATGTGCAGATTCGCATCGATGTCTAATGAAAATGAGAGAAAATGTGACAGTAAAATTTTTTATACGGTAAGAGAGGAGACAGGATTAAATGTGAGCCCCGGAGTGAAGAATGTCGGTCTTATCCCAGGCAACCAAGCGAAGCGCCGGAGACAGATATACAACCCCGTGCCGAGGACGAAAACTAAGAAACGTGACTTTATATTTAGGTGCTATTTTATCTGTGACTTAACATGGGTTATACTGTCTTTAAACAACTTCCCATGTTCCACCTTACCTGATTTTTTTTGCACCAAGTCAAGAAACTGTGGCGAAAAGGCGGGCACTGAGCTGAAAAATAGTTCAAGTGGCGCTTCCGAAAGTGTTAAACTGATTTTGTGTCCGTTATAAAACAGAAACTCGAATGAAAAAAAACGGAACCCACAAGGCTTAAACTTCACCTGAGTCACTGCGGGATTTATATGCCACAGCACCAAGTTCGGCCATGTTACCGTAACTCATATCAGGGGCAGTTGTCAGCTTTGCGGTGAATCCCCTTCCCGTAACTCACTCCGGGAGCAGTTGTTGGCTTCGCGAATAATTTAGATTAATCTCCGTGCGTGTTCTTCCACCAGATAAAAAAATATATATCATCTCCGCAGACCTAAATACTGTAACGCATACTTCAAACAGCTGGTGATGTTAAATCGTTGGAAACAAGTTTATGTTAAGATTGTNTGAGTAACGCTTTATCCGTCTTGCACTGTTCCTTCTCGGCTGGTTCCGCTGAGAAAATACAATTCATCGCAGCAGGACGAAAGCTGACACGGAATACGAAGTGCATGCAAAGTTATATTTTACCGCACGTGAAGTATCATAACAACCGTACAATTCAGAAAACCATTTTCTTCCAATGAAGCATTTTCTTGGAAGATTACTGTGACTTTCGCTTCATTTCTTTGCATTTCCATGACGACATAAGTATTTCGCAAACAAAAAAAAACCATACATAATAAATTTGTTTGTATTTACTCGTAACACATGTATATGATGTTCTTTCTATAAATTAGTGTATTATTAAATAAAGTATTAAGTGACAAAGTAAGATACAAATATTCGGCGGAGGATATTTTGTAAAATGTCAAGTCTGATACGAAAATACTAAGGCAGATAAGGAAGAAAGAGTTAAGAGCTACACAGGCAAAAAAGCAAATATATTATTATACGTCAAATTCAGGATGGTTTTTTGCCACAATTAACTAAATGATAATTGTCCCGCCAGGTTGAACTTTTTTCGTAAACGGAGCAGACAAATGCTACATTGAATTTAATTGTTTTGTTGTTACTTACTAACGGCTATGAATTTTTGTCAGTAGGTTGGTGTACAGTAGCTTGTACGTTTAAATAAATTGTTATCGAATAGGGTTTATTAATGTCCCCCGGTGTTATTCCTGAAGGCTTATAAGGTGACGGACGTTTAAATAACGATAAACACACATATCAAAGAGGCTTACACATATGTACACTACCGGAAATCCAAACAAGAGTCGGTCACAGCGTAGGCTGCCATCAAAGCAACTTCGTCAAGAGTAAAAAAAAAAAATCATATATTTTCCGGTAGACATTGATGGTTCCAGATAACGAAGATTTCAGTTTAATAAAACTAACCTTTAAAGCATTAGCATCATTGTAAACGTATTTTAAATCAAAATTTTGAAAAATAACCTATAAAATCTTCTTTAATATGTTTTCGTGTTTATTTATATAAAGGCATATGTATATATGTATACAAAAGTATATAAATATATTGCTAACACGTTTCTCCCTCAATTAGAGCAGGCAGAAAATGTGCAGTTTAGCATTGATGTCTAATGAAAATCAGAGAAAATGTGACAGTAAAATTTTTTCTACGGTAAGAGAGGAGACAGGATTAAATGTGAACCCCGGAGTGAAGAATGTCGGTCTTATCCCAGGCAACCAAGCGAAGCGCCGGAGATAGATATACAACCCCGCGCCGAGGACGAAAACTAAGAAACGTGACTTTATATTTAGGTGCTATTTTATCTGTGACTTAACATGAGTTATACTGTCTTTAAACAACTTCCCATGTTCCACCTTACCTGATATTTTTTTGCACCAAGTCAAGAAACTGTGGCGAAAAGGCGGGCAATGAGCTGAAAAATAGTTCAAGTGGCGCTTCCGAAAGTGTTAAACTGATTTTGTGTCCGTTATAAAACAGAAACTCGAATGAAAAAAAACGGAACCCACAAGGCTTAAACTTCACCTGAGTCACTGCGGGATTTATATGCCACAGCACCAAGTTCGGCCATGTTACCGTAACTCATATCAGGGGCAGTTGTCAGCTTTGCGGTGAATCCCCTTCCCGTAACTCACTCCGGGAGCAGTTGTTGGCTTCGCGAATAATTTAGATTAATCTCCGTGCGTGTTCTTCCACCAGATAAAAAAATATATATATCATCTCCGCACACCTAAATACTGTAACGCATACTTCAAACAGCTGGTGATGTTAAATCGTTGGAAACAAGTTTATGTTAAGATTGTTATAATTTTTTCTCTGGTGTGTATAGAACGAAAAAAAAACAATCAGTTTCAGTAGACAGAAATTTTAATAGATTCCGTACTGTCAATGTATTGTTACTTCATCAGAATTCAACAGAGTTATTAGGAATTTTGCATACTATTACGACATTCGCTTTCTTGGAAGATATGTGACGCAATATTACATCACCGATTGTTTTCATGAACTTCACTGCAACGCAATATAAGGTTGGCAAGTGTATATAACTCAAATGAATGCCTTTTCAACACAACAGGAGTGTACCTATACAGGATATTTTTGAAATGGGTGCATATATTTTGGCAAATGCAAGGGGGTGTCAAAACGAGTGTTTCGATGTAATGAACATGGTGTCAGAAATGCATCCTTATGTTACAAATAAGATAAAACGCAAGGCACACTGTTGCTGTTGACGATGCCCTCGCGGGCAAACATCTCCTCATCTGTCCATAACACAATGGCAGGGAAGTCAGCAATAGCAATGCACTGCTGCAAGAACCGCCTGGCAAAGTCAAGTCGACGACGACCATCATCACTTCTACCACACGCGCTGCTTCAAGTACAGTGGTACTGCATGCCGCCGTGCAATCAGGTCAACGGCCATCACTTCGAACGATTGTTTTGATATTGTACTTGCGGTTTCGATGTCAACTCGCTTTGAGCGATTGTGCTACATGTTCTTTGCATAATAAGTATAGCTTGCAGCATATTCGTCTTGCGTTTTATTTATTTGTAGCATAAGGATGCATTTCCGGCACGATGGCCATTACATCACTCTTGCTTTGACGCCCTTTCGAATTCACCAAATCATCTGCACACATTTCAAAAACATCCTTTATATTGCGAACCAATAGGACGATGTGATTGGGGAACACAGCGCCCAACAGTAAATGTGTATCTGCAGTTGTGCATATAGGCGACTCACTTCTAGCGTGGCTTAGATACGGGTAAATCTATATCAACCTAAAAATATTGGTATTGCTTATTTATAGGGGAGCCTGTTTTTCGCGAAAAGATTACAGGACTGCATGTACTCCACAACACCACAGCTGAGTTCCACTCTTGTGATTGGATGATTTTAACTATAACGCGTTGCAGGTCATGGACACTCAGCGTCAGAGATATAATTCTGTTCGGCCAAGGCGCGTGGCCAACAACAAAAAGGTAAACTTCACGTATGCCATAGGACATTGGAGTCTAGCGTTTGCGTAAATATTTTCGCGAAAAACAAGTGGCCCTACCTATTGATTAAATGACAAGGATAAAATTACTACTTTCACTTCTCGCCACCTACGAGACTGTGAGCACATCAGACAGTTGAGGCATTTCTTCCTAGTGCTTTTAAGGGCAAAATCTCATTATATGAACAATCCGCAGAGTAAATATGGTAGGTTAGCTTGGTCAAGGTCGCTTGTCTAATTCATTCACGGTTAATTTTCGATGGATTGCCAAGAACAGCTAATTTTGTAACGAACTTCCATTCTATACCGGATGTTAACGAAAAAATGATAATAAACACCAGAGTGGGGTAGATAAGTACAAATGGAGCATATTTATCAACGAACCAATAGTCTGACGTCCATTGTTTAACCCGCTAATGGCAGTGGCAATGTGCAGGGGCGAGTAGGCTATCACAATAACAAGGCTACATGCAGTGCAATGAAATTACACTTTATTTACACATTTGGGCTGAAGGCATGGGAACAGGGTGTCTGTTCGATGTCTCTGTTCAAAGTGTCTGTTCAAACTGTCCGCGACGGTCGGCCACACAGGCGGTGCAGCGCTGAAGCATGTTGCGACGCACATGTGCAAAGGTTTCCGGCGTAATGAGCTCATCCCTCGTGTCAAGTGGTGTGGCATACACCATCGATTTTATGTGGCCTCACAACCAGAAGTCAGGTGGTGTGAGGTCAGGTGAGCGTGGTGGCCATGCTATGGGGCCTCACTTACCTATCCACCAGTTCGGGAAGTGCATATCGAGGTGCCGGCGAACCGCAATGGCGAAATTAGGTGGGGTTCCGTCCTGCTGAAACCAATCGCCTCACTAGCATATAAAGGAACTTCCTCCAAGTATTCCGATAACACGTCCTGCAGAAACTGTAGATATGTAGCACCTACGAGACTGCGACCGTGTGGTACTGAGAGGTGTTATCAGGTACGTAGGCCTGCGAACAGGCTGATTACAACGCTACGTACACAAGGTTGCATACCCACCCCTGTACATTGCCACTGCCATTAGCAGGTTATCTATTGATGTTAGACTATTCTTTCATAGAAGAAATATACTCTATTTGTACTTAACTACCCCATCCTGGTGTTTATCGTCATTTGTTCTTGAACATCCGGTATGAATAAATAAGAGGTAGAATTTAAATTTAAACGCCAGTTTACAAACAGATAAGAACTGGAAAATATTAAAAGTAAACTAGTTGTTCGGTACATTTGTCTTGGAAAAGTCGGAAAGAATGTAAAGCTGCGATACTAGAAGCACACTGGAGTGAATGCCAGAATGACAAAAAACGGCGTATGACTATACCTAGTATTTATAGTGTCCTACAGTCAGTATTTACGTCAAGAATTTAGTATTACGGGGTGAAAATTGTTCTTTAGCGTTGATTTCAAAGTTGCTTTATTAAGAATTAAGCATGTATAAGCTATGTTTATATAATGAAAGTAGACACTCAGAACTAAGAAATGTAAAATAAATAATAACGCCAAATTCTGATACTGTTATTACACTCGTAAGAAATTATTCGCGATTTACCACATCAATATACGCAGTCGAATCACATTATTATGACCACCTGCTAGACGTGCCATCTGCAGCGCGCAGCCCATGACGTATGGCCCGTGACGAGGGCTGGTGAAGCGGGTATATAATGCGACCGACAGGCTGGCTACACACATTGCGCTTCTTAGGACCCTATTCTCTAACTTGAGTTTGCTTAAAGACAGTCAACGCGATCGTTTTTATCATAAAGAAGGCCAAAACTATGGTTACTCGTTACCGTCTTTATGTGGTATTCTGTAAACCATATCTTTATTGGTATCTTTGTGCAAATATGTACGTTTGGCAGCGCAGTGGGCTGTGTTCTGAAATCAATTATTTGCTTGTTCAATTACATTTTTTCCGGTATTACAGAATGCATTGTGTCACAAATAGTGTTATTATAGTGAAATCTTAACTATAAGTGAAATTTGTTTCTTAATACATTTTCAAATAATACTTCTAAAATAAAATTACTTATTTCTATGGATACAAAATTTCAGGTGATACTAGTTCATTTCGAGCATCACAAGATAGCAGCACTGACCCGTAGCCGAATCCGCCACTTCGTAGTTAAGTTGAAGCAAGCGTATCAGAAGTGAATTATAAAATATATTCCTTATGTATTCCAGAGACCGTTTATTTGTGCGAATATATAACAGAATATAATATTTCTCATGTTTAGTGCATTTTAAAACGTTTTATTTTCTGTATGACCATGGTCTTAGACCATGTATAAGACGTATCTGTAAAATAAACCTCAATACGTAGGAAGCGATGTAACGGAGTTGCGAAAAGGGATGATCATAGGCTTTCTGGCCAAGGGCGGCAGCATTTTGGAAACAGCGAATTTTGTGAACTGTTCACGTGCCTCTGTGGTAAAGGTGTATCGTGAGTGGACGAATGACGCCATTGGGAATATCCGACGTGGAAACCTGCGGGGCTCCACGCGCCATTGATGTCTGAGGTGAAAATCGACTACGACGGTGCGTGAAGGCCAACCGACAGGCTACAGCGGAACAGCTCACAATCCAAATGAACCAGGGTGCATCCAGACACGTATCTACCGCAACAGTTCAACGAACCCTTCTGCGAATGGGGCTCCGGAGTAGACGGAGGGTATATGCACCCATGCTTACGCAGGTGCGTCGACAAAAACACTGTAATTTGCTTGACAGTATGGTGACTAGGCGGCTGCTGATTGGCGACGGGAAGCCTTCTCCAAACAGTCACGGTTTCAGCTGCATAGAACGGATGAGCGTAGGTGTATCCGGGGACAAACGTCGAAGAACCGACACCTTGCATCCACTGCTGGACTAACACGAGGCGGTGGGGGCAGTGTTATGGTCTGGGGAATGTTATCGTATTCTCTAGGTTCCATCATCCTTGTGGAAGGTACTCTTGATATATTTGGTTATGAATCCACCCTCGGCGATCACGTTCACCCGTACATGATGATTGCTTTTCTTTGGGAGGATGGAATCTTCCATCACGATAGTACGCCCTGCGACACTGCTAGAAGTGTCCGCACGCGATTGAAAGAGCACGATCAGGACTTCAACGTTTTCCCCTTGACCTCCAAACAGCCGCCAATCTCAATCCAATTGTAAATCTGTGGGACCACCTAGATTGTCGTGTTCGCCGTCTGTCTTCTCCGCCACGCACCCTTCAACAGTTGAGAGACGCACTGCAGACAGCATGGCTCCAGATACCCGTGGAGACCTATCAGCAACTGACTGAGTCACTGCCAGCTCGTCTAGCTGCTGTCCGTGCTGCGAAGGGCGGTTACTCTGGATACTAGCAANTATATACTAGCAGGTGGTCGAAATAATGTGATTTAATTGTGTATACCAGTATTGAGTAAGCACGACTGAGAATTTTTTCGCATGCATCCATGGTCATGTTACGGCATTTGTTCAGGATATAATAAAATGCCTAGTAAAGTTCCCAGTTGTGTATATAATCATTCCAGTATTATCTTTCTTATGTTTGGTAGATGTTTTATATTATTATTATAAGACACCAAGGTCGTCGTATTAAAAATAAGAGAACTAAATTTTACTGTTTTATTTTAATTATAATACTCTAAAAATGCACACAGTTATTATTTACAATGTTAAACTACCTATTTATACTATTAACACTTGTCCCCAGTGAGCTACGTATTTAATGAAAATTCTCGATTATAATAAAACGTCCGTATTATTATCATTATACTTGCTGCAATCATTTAATCCACACTAATTCCAGTTAAATAGTCCCACCTGTCAGTCTCACTCTCCACTGTGCCGATGCTCACAGTTCACAGACTTCACTCTCGCTGGTCACTGTCGTCGCTTCGCTGGCTCAATACACCAAGCGCTTAAAGCCGTACAAAGGCTTCAGACTCCAGACTGTCGACTCGGAGCCCCGTCGCGGCTTAAATAGATCTGCTGGTCTGATTCATAAGTTCCCCGAGTCATTCCGAGGGAGACTAGGGTGATGACCAGAACATTCTTGCAATGATAACCCTGGGCAGTCAATCCCCTCAAGGACAAAAGCGGCACGAGTCCCGATAGGCTTATCGTGGCACGCGTGTCGGTCACCTCTTGTAAATCTCCGCGCACTTCTCAGGTTACCATACATATCCTTGACACACTGTCCTTCGTAAACTCGAGCGATACGGGCAACGGGAAGTCACGCAGAGCGGCAACATGTAACACTGCGTAAAAATTAGAATCTTTCATCATAGTTTAGGACGCTTACCGAATATTTTTCTGTTGTCGACTGCTAGATTAATTGATCTTATCCACGTACATTAACGAAAATAACCCGCGATTATCATACATTTAAAAATCCTTTCGAATACCTATTCGTAAAATACGCTTTTTCCTTGTAAACTGAGTTTTCGATAGTTTTTTATCTCAATATTAGACTTTGAAAAATATTTTAACCAAAAATTCTATGAAGCCCTGAATGAGAATATAATATGACTAACAACTCATCATTACGATCAGTATATGCACCGGAGGGGTTTGGGGGAGGGGTCACCTAATATTTATTTTTGTAATAATGTTCGTTATCATGATGGAAATATAAGTTATTCTTAATTATCGTACATCACAAATATGAACAAAAACAAGAACATCAGAAGAGTATAAAACGCAAAAGTAACGTAGTTCACACACAGCATAGGTAATTCTTTAGCTCATAATTGCATTGCTACTAAATTTACAACAATATATCGTTAGACACGTAAGTTGCGGCAAATTTTAGTTGTAGACTGAATGTCTTTAAGGTAAGTAATTATTTAATGAGTTATGTTTTCTTTTATTTATTTAATTTTATTTATAAGAACGACATAAAACTGTAAGTTACAAGTATATGAATTAAAAAAGTCGTAAGCACATTCCGAAATATTGCAAAACGTAAATAAGAATATTTCGGGCAAATGTTATCAAAATTTAAATAATAAAACTTAGCAAGACTCGCAAACATCCGCGCTCGCACATAAAAATAAGAAAAGGTTTTTTTTTTTAATTTTGAAGGATAAATTAAGAAAATCCTTGTATATAAAAATTGGAGGAGGGGTATATAGCCTTGCGTGGTAGAAATAGCTGTAGAGGATTACCTAGTGGTAGGCTTATTGTTACAATAAATATGATACTTAATGCCAGTACAGTATCGTTATCTAGTTAAACAACTGGATTATGATTTCATTTTTAACAGGTTTCACATGAAAAAGTGGAATGGCAACATTTGGCGAAACGAGAGTTAACTGATAAATTGAGTCCATATATGTTACTCCAAGTACCAGTTAACTTGCCGAGCACTTTACCTTTTGACTGTTAAATAACAAGATATTTGCGAAAACCTACTTGTTTGTTGCTGTTCAGTGGCAGCTGATTTACATTATTCATGCAGTAATTATCAGGACTAACAAATTGACGCCTGCGGCGTCCCTATATTTTATTCGTCCGTACCACGTTCTAACGAAGCTCACAGGCGAACGACATCAATCAGGATTTAGGGCCTGGCAGCCGTGACGAAGGGAACGGTGCCAGATCGGCCCTACAAGACGACCATTTGCATGGGAAGGCGGACATG
>NQII01001917.1:46680-98351 GCA_002778355.1 Clitarchus hookeri | reverse complement strand
ATATATATATATATATATATATATATATAAGGCGCTGATAAACTAAGCTACACTGGAATATATATATAGATATATATAGATATATATTTGTTAGTGGATACAAAAACCATTTGGTTGATGTTTTCCAAGACGAAATTTTTCTGTTGATAAAAAACAGATTATGGTGCCCAATAACACTTAGATATACTAAAATTTAATCTGTTTAGTACTCACTAACATATATGCTTATTGAAGAAACGTTTATTGGCTGCTACGAAATATTTAGTTGGCAGTAACAACATTCATGTTATCTACAGTAAAACATTTTGCTGCGACTGCAAAACTACAACCGTTATATTTTGAGCATGCGCTCTGGCATATTCGCAGTGGCCACGTCTAGTCCCGACGCCATATGTGTCTATGTTTTGTTCTTTGCATCATGTTACGAACTAATTCATAAGGGATATCTCAAGTACGTATGAATGCATTATATCATTCCTTTATTCCAAGTAATTAAAGGTTACACGCGAAGATTCCAAAAAAATAACTTTCTATGAAGTGACGTGTGCAATCGTTGTCGTGTGTGCCACTTACCAGATTTCTGTTATTTACATGCTGACGACAAAGCTTTAACGTCGAGAGAGGTAGCGTAATGGTAACACACTGAGCTCCCAATTGACACATCCAAGAGTCAAATCTCACTCATGACGACTTCGAATTTAGTGTTTAATTGTTGTTAGGCCATACCTGCCTACAAAAGCCCAGCACCCGCACTTAACTTTCGTGAACCTCACTAGCCAGTATTGCTGCTGTCATCGTAACATTTTCGCTGCGACTTAAGAACACANCACTTAACTTTCGTGAACCTCACTAGCCAGTATTGCTGCTGTCATCGTAACATTTTCGCTGCGACTTAAGAACACACTATTGCCTACAAACACACTGAATGTATTGGTGAACGCAAACGTCATTTTGTAATTTACACTAAATACTGGAATGAAAAATAATACTGTTGCCACCACAATATATTTTATCATGTCCATATTTACAAAAGAATTTTGTGGTCGCCAAAAAAATTTGTTTGGTCACCACAAAACTGTTTTTTTAAGCGTAGTTATAAAGGCGGTGGACAGTGATGTGACATTTGGAAAACATGATAAGATTGCTGTTGTTAATAGCTAATGCATGCGGAGTGAAATTGTTATTGTTACGAGTTAAATCCAGTGAGTTCCTGATTTATTTTTCCTTTTAAGCTGCATACTTGACACTATAGGGAAAGCTAGCCAAGCAATTTCATTTTGCAAGGTTGTAAGCTCTGTTTTTTTGTGCCTCACGTGACGACGGAGAGAGAGAGATCATTTCTAATCTAAAATTGCTGGTCGTGCGACAGAAGTTGTTACGTCACATATATCTTATATTTTATTGTATTTGATTGGCTCTTCTCTTTTGACCTATTCCTGCCCATGTACTGTGACGAACGTAAATGGCAAAGCCACAATTGTATAATAATTTTTTTATAAGGTTATGGTATTTTGGGTAATGTTAGTTAGTTGTTTAGAGTCATTCCTCGGAGATGACTATGTAATATTCATTTATAAATAAATCTGTGGCCGCGGGAAGCATCACAGACGGTGTATGCGGGACTTAGAAGGTCCGCCTCTATGATTGACTCCGAGAGGACACCCGTCGCGTATCGAGGCAGAGAGAAAGGAGAGCGACGGCAGTTGGAGATGGATGCAGGCCTTATAAATGCCTAATGCCTGTACATATTGTTTTGTCAAACTCGGAAACGTGAGTGCCGAACACTCGCGGGAGGCCAGAGAAACGTTTTACATACTGAAGGCCCAGTGTGGGGAGCTTGCGTGAAGCAATTAAACGCTCGGAATCAAATGAGGACACCATCGCGATAATTCCTTGCGGGCATATAAATTAACGGTGGTGAATTCTAAATTATGATGGTATCCTTGTCAGATTTTTCATCCCACTCCCTGAGCTAGCTGGCGCTGAGTACCTAATGTATGGTGATTTATTGGGATGCAAAATGAAGTTGTAAGGTTCGGCGAGTTACATATGGCGCACCAACGGTGGGGCAGGAAATCGCATGTCCCTAAGAGTGAGCCCAGTTAGCAGTGATAAAAAGACGGTTAGCAGTGATAACAAGACATTCTTTAGCGGCCGAGGGTGTACACGCCCGGAGCGGAAACGCAGGACAGCATCCAATTGCCGAGAGAGACGTGAACGACACTTTCTTCAGCGAAATCATCCGGCAAAATTCCCACAAGCGAAAATCCGGGAGTGAAGGCAGGGGAATAAACCCGGTTCGCCTTGGTGTAAGTCGAGCGGGCTAACAGTTCACCCTCCGCGGCCCCAAGTTTATCCAGAGCGGTCAAAGTTTTAATCTGAAGTCCCTCGGTGACGGGGTTTCATCTACACCTTCTTCCAAACAAGGCTGACTTCTTAAATTTAATTTCTGCAGTGTATTTCAGTTATACGTTATAATCTTTTTTCCCCAATCGTAGAAATTTTATCCCGCGCGAAGTTTAAATGAATTCATGGTATCGCGTTTTCTTTAGAAGCCAGACGAGTGTTCGGGAGGGAAGTCTGCGGAGAAAGAGAAAGATAAACGAAGTAGCGTCGGAAGTCGTTAAAACAAAACAAACTTACAAACAGAAATGGAAGTAACGGTTCAAACTACGCCATACACACGGAAAAAAAAGAAAAATGCTGGCTCACACGAGCAGCACGGCTCGGCTGGATCCTTCTGTCTGAAGGTAACGGTACACAAATAAAAAATATATTACAGGCAAATATTTAATCCGCAGAGTTTATTCGTTCGTGAACACGGCGAAATTATTTCGAAATTCGGTGTAAACACGAAAACGATTTTTTGTTGTTTTTATTGTCTTGTTTTTATTATCCTTTGGATGCAAACACGTATGTGGCTGCGTGATATTAGTTTAATTTTTTTNGTTTTTATTGTCTTGTTTTTATTATCCTTTGGATGCAAACACGTATGTGGCTGCGTGATATTAGTTTAATTTTTTTTCTCCTATTGCATGCAAACACGTATGTGGCTACGTGATATTAGTTTAATTTTTATTCTCTGTCTCTCTCTTTCTCTCTCGGCAAGATTGAGGGCAATTTTCAACGTACGGAAGCATGCACATATTCTCCGGAAGCAAAGTAGATATCATGGCGCTGTCCGTGGGCATATTTACTTTTTTACTTTTTTTAGCATGTACTTTACGTCCACTAAATATGTGCATTACAAAACATCGACACCCAGGTTTTCTTGATTTACAGATAAANTAGCATGTACTTTACGTCCACTAAATATGTGCATTACAAAACATCGACACCCAGGTTTTCTTGATTTACAGATAAATTGTAGATAAACGTGCATTTCGTGTTATTGGTCATAGCTGGTACGAAAACCTTACTAAATTTTAACATCGTTTCAGTTTCCTAATCGGACAATTTGGTGTTATAAGACGAAGTCTTAAAGCACAATGCACATCAGTGACCAAAATCGACGTAATGTCAGAAAAGAACAGTGTTGCATATGAAAGAAGAATGCATGTGTTTTGTAACTCTCTCCAATATTTTGCTAGAATTTATTTATAATTTTTTTTACGAAACATTTAATAATAACCAAACTTTAATCAAAATTTTAATTCCAGTATATATGCTTTAGAAAGTACGTTTTACAGAGAAAAAAAACTTTAAAAACGTTTTTTCCTGGTTGTTTGCAATAAAATTTCGTGATTATGTTTACAAATTGTTATAATAATTTATTTTATGCACATCCATTTCAGCCCTGAAAGGTATCATTTTTCTAACTAAAATATATGTGCCTAAAATTAATTATTAAAAATATTTGAAAAACATTAATTGCATGTAATAAAAAATTAGATATAGTAATTGTTCGATGTCTTGCCTTATTAAGTTCTTTTTTGCAAAGAGCGTGATGGAAATTATTTTTAATATTAATGAAAGTATAAACTTATTAATTAATTTTTGTAACATTTCAAAAATTTACTTTAAGCAAAATGTTGTACAGGATTACCAAATATTTGCATTATTATTTCACATGCAACCTAAATCGTACTTTTCTGACAATTTTGGTAGAGCGCGCACATACTACTAATTAATGAGTTCTGCGTGTAGTAGTCAGGTGCACCGATTCATTGGAAGTTATCCTCCCTCTGCCTTTATAGGAAAACTAATACCCAGCCTCCAGCTCTCCACGACGCTTGGTGAAGTAGGTAGACATCGCCCTGCATCCATGCTCTCCTGAGACTTCGCGTCAGCTTTATTTTGCCGTGAAGCGTACCTGAACACAGATAAGTACGAAGCAAATATGGAGTTTGGAACCGGAACTCTAAACGACTCTGGGCCACCTGTAACACCATTCTTTGCGGCACTGATGACATGTACAAAATGGTTGTTAAACATCCTGTGATATGCTGTGGGGTCCAGTGCTGATGGCGTCTGTACGAAATAAAGCAAAATGTTAAAACTTGCCAAAGTGGAGTTTCCACTTTCAAATTTCGCAAAAAACTTTTTTTTTTTTATTTTTTTTTTTAAAGAATGTGAATATCCCTCTTTTCCCTCAGGGAAGCTGAAATAGGCGAATAAATATTTAATAATAATTAGTGACTTTATGAAACGTTTGTGATGTTATAACTTACCTTGCTATATTTTAAAAGCCCGTTTGCGACAGGAATAAAATCTTCCCAATTGGTAACATAGTAACTTAACGACTTTTATGTACTTCTTATTTTTTTTTTGCAAAGCTAAAATTCCTTGCCATTACACCTATGTTTTTTCATTCATTAATTTAGTTCATATGAAGTACAATGACTCTACCAAGGCAAGAAACTGTAAACACAAGGTGAAAAGCATTGGAATCAGCCAGCACTTTTGGAAAAATCGCACAATTAAATTATAATTTGATGATGTCAGTTATTTTTATTACTTGTTACATTTATTTATGTTGGTTTATACCACATAACGTTCTGAGAAACATTTAGATATGAACATCATTTCAATAATTTACGTGAAATAATAATTGAATTTGCTGAGAATTGTGGGAAAATATTATAAAAATTCCTGAGAATAAGTGGACGTGTCTAGTTTCCTTACTCCCCCAATTATCTGGGACTAGGTAGACGGACATTTATTTCACGCATATGCATCTTAATTTTTTCTTTTTTTCTCGGGGCCACGGTGGCTTAGCGATTAGCATGCTCGCTTCCCACCAAGGCGAGCCGGGCTCGATCCCCGGCCGATTCACACCGGTTTTTCGGAAGTGGAAATCGTGCCGGACGATACCGCTGGTCGGCGGGTTTTCTCGGGGATATCCTGCTTCCTCCACCCTTCCATTCCGGCGCCGCTCCATACTCACCTCACTTCACCTTCATCGACTCTCAAGACTTCGCTGTTAAGAGACGTCCAAATCTCTGCACTCACTCAATCTCTTTTTTCTCTCTCTTTTTTCTCCCTTTTTCTCTTTTTCTCTCTCTTTCTCTACACACATGCTATTTTTTTCCTTTTTTTTTTCAATTGTCAGTTTTTTTATTTATATTCTGCTGTATTTTTCAACTTAGTTACTCATATAGCCTACACATTTATTTTTTTGGTATTGGACTGTAATTTATTGTCGACTTTTGTATACTTACATGGGTTTCAGGAATGTGTACCTTTTGTTCCCTAGATTATTCTTGGTTCAAGAAATTCTGAATGTAATCCAAATAAACACTGCTAAAACATGTCTAGCATATAATGGTATTTTGCCATTAGCCANCTGCTGTATTTTTCAACTTAGTTACTCATATAGCCTACACATTTATTTTTTTGGTATTGGACTGTAATTTATTGTCTACTTTTGTATACTTACATGGGTTTCAGGAATGTGTACCTTTTGTTCCCTAGATTATTCTTGGTTTAAGAAATTCTGAATGTAATCCAAATAAACACTGCTAAAACATGTCTAGCATATAATGGTATTTTGCCATTAGCCANTAAGAAATTCTGAATGTAATCCAAATAAACACTGCTAAAACATGTCTAGCATATAATGGTATTTTGCCATTAGCCACAGAATTTAAGTAATATTAAAATGTACTCTGTCAGTTAGAGACCAAAACCAACAAACGCTCTTTTGTAATTGCCAGCATTTTTTTATTCCGCTTCGCACACAGCTGTTAGATCAGATATGCTAGAGTATTCGGTTAGAGGCTTAAATGCTAAGCAAATATTCTCATGCTAAATAAGTACTCTCTTAATTACATTCCAAAATGTAATCAATTGAACTGTGAAATGTAACGTGCCACGGTTCTTATAGAAAACAGCATTATAATTTCCAGCTGGCGGTAAAATGTGGATCAATATCAAAACTGCTGGGTGTAACAATGAGTTATTACCTTAACGCGGTGACCGTCTTCACACGACGAGGTTAACTGCCACACATAACTTACTGCGTCGAATGAAAGAAGATAAAAGTAATACTTTTGCAGAAGAAATTAATTGACAAAACTTCTCCAGTTAAAAAAAAAATTGCAATATTCTCACTAGAAGCCATTGAATAAAAATGCATGATACTTTCTGGTGTATGCTATTCACGGTAAACTGAGCACTTTTGAAAGCCCTGCTTGAGATCTACTTGTACGCATATTGTGTATTCTTCCACCATACGTACAATTAACAATGCCATTAGCGTTTATCCATCCGTTGGACAGGTGAATCTGTGAAATTATTATAAAAGTAAATGTTTCACAAATTTACCGATTCTTTCACTTATATGCATTAAAAATCTCCGAAAGCAAAATAAATAATTTCAGTATTCGCAAGTTTTTATGTAACANTTCTTTCACTTATATGCATTAAAAATCTCCGAAAGCAAAATAAATAATTTCAGTATTCGCAAGTTTTTATGTAACAGTTTTAATTCACCGTTCAGAAACGGAACTACTTTCCCTCCGTCGTTACCAACTTTTCTGTGCACATGCTAGTCAGTGTCCCCGTTAAAATATATGCAGATAGGAGTAGTGACATTTTTCAAGTGTTGATTTCAGAAGNTACATGCTAGTCAGTGTCCCCGTTAAAATATATGCAGATAGGAGTAGTGACATTTTTCAAGTGTTGATTTCAGAAGTTCTCACTTTACCGTGAACTGCCTTTACGACATCAATTAATAACATTCGACTTCATAGGACAAGTCAAGTGCGGCATCTTCATGGCGATAATGGCTTAAATAAATATTGGGATGCAAATATCACGGTAGATAGGAGTTCCTNCAAGTGCGGCATCTTCATGGCGATAATGGCTTAAATAAATATTGGGATGCAAATATCACGGTAGATAGGAGTTCCTCTTCCTGTCCACAGCCATGGTCACAGAATTTTTCAAAATTTGTTTATAAATGCAAACTAATAACTTTACACGAATATCAGTAACTTCTGGTTGGCAATTTTAGTTGCATTGTCCCTGTTTTAATATTTAGTACATTCGAACACTGAGCTTGAATATCCGTTTCAAGACCAGGGCTGAAGCTGTAATTACTCCTCAGCACGAAGGGTGGACTCTTGTTATATAGTAAATTCGCGGTTTCTTCACGCTTTTGTAATTAAACCTTTGAGAAATCACCTCCTGTATAACACGTTTGATTTTCTCCTAAATATGTCGTGCATCACAGGCTTTTCATACTTTGATAACATAAAAGTATCTTATNTAACACGTTTGATTTTCTCCTAAATATGTCGTGCATCACAGGCTTTTCATACTTTGATAACATAAAAGTATCTTATTTTTAGTCGAATTGAATTTTTACCTTTATTTTATCTATAAATTATAATATTTCATTCATGACTGATATGAATAAAACTTGGCGGGGGGTGGGGTATATGTGTATTCGTAATGCCTAGTAAGACATATTTCTTATGCAAAATTATATTGAACTGAGTGCGCATTAATACGGTGCGCTGTCCCTTTGGTGACATTTTCTAGGCTTAGTTAAGTTCTGTTTGCATGAGGCGGAAGAATAGCTAGAAAGTAGAACTAAAGCAGGGCTTCAGAAAAGTTGGAAGTAATCGTGAATGGCATATACCTATGCTGTCGGTATTTGCAGTTTTTTTTTCTGCAATTCTAAATATCTGGGAACATTTTACGGCTCCGGAAAATCGAAGTAAAAAAAAAAACATTAAACTAGGTTGGTGTTAGTAGTCGGAGGGGAGGGGGGTAAGGGTTGTTTCCAATTTTGGTGCGATATTTTCGTCCGATAAGGACAAAGGTTTCCCTGGCCGCGGCGGCTCGAAACCACTTGTTAAACCCCGCTTTTCTCCCTCCCGGGTTTTTATTACACGTCCATGGCCCGCCCGTGCACGCGCTCACGCGCTCGCGAGAGCGAGAGAGAGAGAGAGAGACCAGCTTTGCGTGGGCGTCGGTCATGATGTGTACGGGGAAGGGAATTTTGACTCATTAGTTGTGCGTGGCGACCTGATACACACGCCCTCGGGCGCCGGGCCTCGGGCGAGGAGCTCTTTGATCAGCGNGTTGCAGTGATCGCGATATGAACCCTAGGTGTGAGGGGTAGGTACGGTCTATCCGCGGTTTCTTCACTATTTTTTTTAAATAAAAAACACCCCGTGTCTGTAATGGCGTGTTTGGTTGTTTCCTAAATACGCCATGTAACACAGGCTTTATGTGTTGACACGAAACTACCGTATTTTCAATTAAATTAAAATTTTATTTATATTTTATCTACAAATTATAGCTACTATTTTATTCGTAATTAATATGAATACATGCAGTGAGAAAATAGGTATGTTGGTAATGCCCGTAAGAAATAGTTCTTGTGCATAATATTACTACACCGATTGCGCACGAATACGGTGCGCTGTCCTTTCGGTGTAATTTTCTAGATACGATTAAGCTTAGTTTGCACGAGGTGGAGGAATATCTGGGGAGTAGAGCTTTAGCAGGGCCTTCAGAAATGTTGAAAATGACTACACTGTTAGGTAGAGAGCGGCGGGAGGACCACATCCTGCTACAGTGCATCTGTCACTCTTATATAAGTTGTCCGCGGTAAACTGAGCACTTTCGAAAGACCTGGTTAAGATATACTTGAACGCACGTCGTATAGTCTCCCACCTTACGTAAAGTTAACGCTGCCCATGGGTAACTGTGAAATTATTAGAGTGGTCTTGAGAGCCACCGAGGTTGAAGTGAGACGAGTATGACGCAGCGCCGAAATAAAGGGGTGGGGGAAACGGGAGATCCCTGAGAAAACCCGCCGACCAGCGGCACAGCCCAGGACGATTCCCACGGGCTAAAATCCGGGAGCGACCTCGGCGTGAATCGAAGCCGGTTCACCTAGGTGCGAGGCAAAATTATTAGAAAAGTAAGTATCTTACAAGATTGCTCATTCCTACACATATATGCATACAAAACATAAAGCTAAAGAAATAATTTCATAATTCACTAATGTTTACCTATAACTTATAATTAAACGTCAAGACATGCAACTACTTTCCTTCTGTATGTTACCAACTTAACTAGACACACGCCAGTCAGTGTTCCCGTGACAGTATATGCAAGTGACATTTTTCAAACGTTGATTTCAAAAGTGCTCAGTGAACCGTGAACATGTTATATACAGAATGTATCTAAATTCGGCTGAAAAATTTCGGCTGCATGTTAAACAGGAAAAAATAAGTTCATAACATATATACGACCTATGGTCTAAAGTTAGTACTAAGGAAGGTATGCGTCTTTGAAGTTAGACTTGGAAAACTTGTTTATTGCAAATATTGGAGATAATATTTAAGATGGACGCCGATTGTCTGGATAATGGTTAACTGAACAAAGATCTTCAAACTCCACAACACCTGTCGCTGTCATCAAATTATTTNCCGATTGTCTGGATAATGGTTAACTGAACAAAGATCTTCAAACTCCACAACACCTGTCGCTGTCATCAAATTATTTCATGTAAATAATCAAGGCTACTACTTCATTTCGAACGAACTTCCATGTCGCGGTAGCAAATTTGGGATTTAAAAGACGGATTATTAAATCACCATGTCACAATTTAAATTTAAATGCCAACTTGCGTAATATACCCAAAGCCTCGCCGTTTTTCGAGTAATTCGTGTTTTACTTTCAAAATATTATATTTCCCAATACCTGCCCAGTGGGGAACGCACAATACCCAAGAACACACTGTTGCGGTTATTAAAGGTGGGGGGTGGGAGAGATTCAATAGAGAGGTATATTACGGTGGTACTGTAATAAACTTTTTCTTCAGTTACAATTTTAAAAAAGGTGTACCACCCTCAGAATTCAGTTTAGACAACAGGTCGCATATATATTTTGAACTTCTCTTTTCGTGATTAACCTGCAGCCGAAGTTTGTGGGTCGATTTTAGATACACCCTCTATAACTGTAAAGGGCAGGTATATGGCGCACTCTGTCAGCAGATCGCTACCGATCATCAGCGGTCAAGAAGTTACACGGTGTCGAAAGAATAAGTGCATCCATACAAAAATACGTAACAAATATTGCCGCATTATATAGTAGTGTGTAAATATAAAAGTGTTTAATTATCCACCGAACGGACTCTCGCGCGAGGTAAACGTGGCCGATGTTTCCGTTGGCCAGCGGGTTTTCTCTGGGGCACTCCTGATTCCCACTGCCCTTGCATTCCACCGCTGCTCCATTCTCACCTCACTTCACCCTCGCCGGGACTCAAGAGCTCGCTGTTAAGCGCCTACCCAGAACCTCTCAACTTATCTGTCATCAGCCGAGAGAGTAGTGTTAACAAATTTCAATGTCAGGTAAGTTGGTGCGTAGGTAAGCATTTTCAAAAGTCCTGTTAAGTTTCTCCTTTCTGCTGAGAATGTATCCTTTCGTATTAACTATACATTTTTAAGGCAACGCTACCGACTCGTTGTTTTTATGTTTACGTCATGTCCTCTGAAACAGGTTTCGTTTTTCGGTTGTTTCTGAATTTCTGTTTGTCGTTCCTGTTCTTTGGAAAAAAAGGGGGGGGGTGCCTTTACATATTTTAATTTTATTTTACACGTGCATTGATTGGGAAATAATATTTTTATTTTTGACGTAAATACGTTTTTTAAAATCAGACCGACAAATGTGATACAAGGACGGAGACGGCGATGTGACGTTTGCAAACATTATTTCTTCGTGACTAGTAACACGGTCCAAATAAATGCGATCTCGTTCGATCAGCTATGCGTATGCGATGCGAGTATGAGCTTGCGTCAGCGCCACGCATACGGTGAAGGACCGCGGCGACTGGCGGCTACTTGGTGCGTGGAAGAACATGCCCGGGCAGTTATTTCGTGACTTCGATGTGCCGGTGCGCCTATTTTGGTACCAAACAAAAGATCCCGTCTAGATCTGTACATTTAAACCATAAAAGTCAAGTGTGTATTTCGTTACTTTCTTTTCGCTCCCGTTTCCCAAATAAAATAGTACCCCCTTACACAGGCATGTTCGCGCAAAACCCGCGTATGTGTCCCCGACACAGCCAAGCCCCGGTTTTTTCTGTATTCATTGTGGATATTTTCTGTGCCATGTTTTCGTTCTTATTGTCATGCCATGTCTTCTGAAATGAATTTCTTGGCACGTATCAGTTTTACTGTGTGTCGTTTCACTGCATTTTTTTGTGTTCTATTATTTCCAGTCTGTTTCCTTATACGCCGACCAGGAAATGCCAACTAATATTATAAATGCGAAAGTGTGTTTGTTTGTTTGTTTGTTTGTTTGTCCTTTCACGTCGCAACGGAGCAACGGATCAAGGTGATTTTTTGTACAGAGATAGTTGGAGAGCCGGGAAGTGACATAGGCTACTTTTTATCTCGAGAAAATATCTCATTCCCTCGGGGAAATTCTTATTGGAAAATGAAAATGTACACAAACGGAATAACAAGGCAACGTCGCAACCGAGCAACAGATCGACGTAATTTCTTGCACAGAAATATTTGGAGGTCTGAATAGTGATTTTGGCTACTTTTTATCGCGATAAAATATCTCAAAAAATTTACAAAGGATAATCGTGAATAAAGTCGGAAAAAAGATTGCCGCCAGCGCGCTCACTTGCAATACGCTATATAAGCCGTTAAAGATAGAACAATAGCATGTAGTAAAGAATTGTGTAGAATAAATAGACCTAAAAAAACTCCGTGGTAGCATATACCCATATATAACAGAGAAATACCAATAAGTATTTTTACCATTTAATTTCCGAGACGTTGAGTTTTATAATATGTATAGAGTATAGAAGATTAACACTAAGTAAAAATCAACTTTAGCTTTTAAAAAACACTAAACTATAATTGTGTTGTCCACGCGAGCGGAGCCGCGGACACAGCTAGTTCATAATATTTTTCCTTATGTGTATTCGTTATGGCTGCTATCATTCGTTTATGTTACGCAGTTTTTTACCTTTCGCTCATTAGTTCATGTTTTATTGACTGCTATGTGTATCTATGGTTCCTAGTGTTTGGCGTTTATTTTCTAAGGATTTCTCTGTATTGTTGTGCGTCTTTTTCTCGGAAACGAAGATAATTTATATTCTTACGGAAAAGTGTATCCCTTTGTAGGTCATGTGCATAAATTAACATTGCAATTGGCACAGTGACTGCTATCTGTCTGTCACGTGACTATTCAAATTTGTTTAAAAAATTAAGAACGAATATGTTATGGACAGGGCTTAGTTCGGCAGCCTGCCTGAACGCGCCATCACACATACAATTGCCACCAGGCCAGTGGGCAGTATATTTAAATAGTCGGATGCATTGTACGACTTGCTTGTTGTTGGAAATAATAATAATGGCGTGTGGGGAGTGAACCCAGGGCAAGGCAACACCCTCCGAGTTACGGTCTTTCCAGCTGGGACCCGTAGGTGACCGTCATCCCCGGGCATGAGAGAGCTGGAATGCAAGGGCAGGGGAAACGGGAGTACCCCGAGAAAACCCACCGGCAAGCGGCATCGTCCAGCACGATTCCCACATGCGAAAGTCCGGGAGTGAACCCGCCGGGGATCGAACCCGGATCGCTGTGGTGGGAGGCGAGCGCCCTGGCCACTACGCCACCGCTGCCCCTTTGTTGTTGGAAACAGCAATGATGCTCCCCGCCAGACTAAGGACCAGGCCACGATTACTCTACGTACTAACGTTATATCGGGCACAGTAGCCCCGCGTGCGAGGTCTTTCCTCGCCATGACGTCAACCTGAGAATATGCTCCAGAAGGAAACCAGAGATTTAACGTGCCGACCGCAGCAACCCGCGTATTCAAACCAGCCGTTGGCATCGAGACAAGATGGAACTTACTGAACTATAAGTTTCGATGTGTGGCTCACTTCTTAAAATATTTCTAGTAATTAGTATATAATCAAGATTAAAAAGCCCCCGATTAATTCGCTGTTATTGTTATAATCTTACGTATAATATTAGAGGATGTATTACTGGCATTATTCTCGATTTCTTTATATTCAACTCGCCTCATAATAAGATTATGGTTTGCCAGATTTAAATAAATATAATATTTTCAATTTCTCAACATGTGTAGGGAACGAAAACAAAACAATTTCAGTTGGCACGAGTATAAACATTGCACTTTAAAGGAGACATAAAAGACAATTGCTCTAAGTACTCCAGACAATACTGACATCAGATGTACTTATTAAAATGTTGAGTTGAAGATCACCTAGCCGCAAACAAGTTTCAGATCCACAAACTTGCTGGCAGTTGCACTTCTGAAGTATTAATTTCTCTGGTTTATTGGTACTGCGGAGAGAATATTGCAACCCTCAAAACAGGACAGTTGCCTTTTTTACACTAAAATTTTCACGCGTGTTGGTTTATAGAATAAGGCCTATGGTATTATGTTTGAATACCACAAAACCACAAAATTACGTATTACTTTCAGTCTCACAACTAGCATTTTGAATTGCTCGAGTAACATTTCCAAACAAATTATTTGCGGAAATTTGTCGTATTTTGAATTCGTAACGGCTCATTAGAATTTTTTTTTAAATTGAACTAAAATGTAACGAACTTTCTATATTATAAGTGTAGTAAAATGTGAAATTTTAAAAATATTCTGTCTTATTAAATAATTATTTAAAAATTAAATTGTTGTAATGGCAGAGTTGGCAAGAGACCAAACTGTGATGTGATACTTTTTATACAGAGTCGGTAAGAACACCTTCAACATTGAGGTTGTTAAACGTGCACGGAAGTGCTTGACTTCAGCTAACTTCAGATCATGTAGGGGGTAAAAAACATTAATAAAATACAGGGCTACTAACGATTTATCGGGTTTTAAAGTGCTTGCTATATGTGGTTAATTCGTCAAAAAAACAATACGTTAATTTATTTTCATTTGCAAATATAATCAGTTTAGTTAAGTGACACATAAAAATCCAACCTTATATGGCTAGCTGGTAGAAATGACAAAAAAAACTAAGATGTAGCATTGAGCTCAATCATGAACAACTCTCAGGATCTAAAAAATTATGAAATTATGTATTGAGCTCAATCATGAACAACTATCAGAATCTCAAAAATTATGAAATTATGTATTTAGCTCAATCATGAACAACTCTCAGAATATCAAAAATTACCCAATTAAACTGATCAAAGTTGGTTGCGGAAGTCAGGTGTAAATGGTTACTTGGAAGTTTAGTGGTTTAATTTTAGAATCCGTTCGCTTAGTTTCAGTGCATTAATTATTACTTGGGTTGGGTAAAAATAAGTTACAAACCAATTATAATGCATATGTGCTTTTATTGGCAGAGGACACGCCTGTTACATTCCTCCAATATAATCGCCCCTTTTGTCTACCATCTTTAGCCATACATATGAAAAACGTCTTACACTGTCAGGGCGTCTATCTCTGTTAATCACACAGTGACCGCTGTATGGCACGGATGATGGCTCTTCTTGTGTTGCAGTCCTTCCCCCAAAGTGGTTCCTTCATTTTGGCGAAGAGATCGTAATCTCAAGGACTCGTACTCGTATAGGGTGAATACGGCGGAAGATCTAGTACATCCCAGTTAAGCAAAAGATCCATCACAGCGTTAGCAGTGTGACACCGTGCATTGTTCAATCATGATGATGGAAGTCCTTAACAGGAAGTGCCATCGCTTTATCTTGATAGCGGGACGAAGGTGGTGTTCCAAGAAGCTGCAGCAGTGGGCTGCATTGACGTCTGCCTGTGAGGTACAACATGGTGCAGGATTGAACCAAAGATGACATACGCCACAATTAAACATCACCTTCACACCTTTTGCAGGCCGCACTTTCTTTGTACCAGGTGAACCAGGATACTTCTATTCATTGGATTGCCGTTTTAGGGGTGTTTCGTAAGACAGAGCCCAGGTTTTGTCGATTGTGACGATCTTTTCAAGGAAATCTTTCTCCCTCCCTTTGATAGCAGTTCAGCAATGTGCATAACGATGCCATTGAAGCATTTCGGTGGTTTGATGGGGCATCAAACGCGCTTCAATTAGGCGGAACCCAAGAATGACGTGAATAATGTGGAGCACTGTCTTGTGGCATACGCCTCGGCGGCCAAGTTACGCGCAGTCCATCGAATATCCACATTCAGCGGGGAAGCAAGGAGCTTAATTGTGACGTCCTTTGGATGTCATCCTGAACGGGGGCGATCCTGAAAAGCAGACCTTCCAACACGAAACACTTTCACACATTGTGCAACTGTGTGATATGGCAACGCTGCATCACCACAAGATCATGCAGTCCTTGAAAACAATTGTTGTGCACTTCGACCACATACCACTTCAATTTTGATAACCACACGATGATCTGGTTTCACAAACATATTATCAGGATGTTTCCACTTCCCTTCTCTACACCATGACACTGCACTCGCCACACCTCCTCGTCTGACAGTCCCTTATCACCAACGGAAACATCTGGACTATGTAACTTACGTCTCTGACTTGTCAGCAGTGTTGCCACTACTTTTTATCCAATCTAAGTATTCTATTAGACATTCTCAAAAATCACGCAGAAACTTTCTCAGTTTGAAGTAATTTCCAGGCCGGTCACAGCATTAGATTTAAAACCTTCCTTAAGCATTTTTCCGTCTTCTGCCTTTTTTTTCATAGCTGGCACGGGGCGAGGTTGGGTAGTGGTAACACACTGCGCCAGCATTCGGAAAGATCCGGGTTCGATTAACGGTCTGGCCACCATTATTTCTGCTTTCTACGGTTTTCCTAAATCACCCCAAGCAAATGTCGGAATGGTTCCTGAATACAGGTCTGTTTGAGAAAACTGTTTCTGTTTCTGATGTTCCTACAAACGACGAGACTTTTAGCGATGAAAATTTATCTGTCTGGTTTTCTTCCTGACGCACGCCTCAAAAAGCAATGTTACAGTCTCTGCATGTGGCACAAAATTATTTAATGCGGATCCGTGTGTAAAAATCTGATTATCTAAAGCAAAACAAGTAATCCTTTGTCCTTGTAATGTTTTCTCAGCCACTTAAGAGTTTTTTTATTAACAAGAGAATATATATTGCCGGCTTCTTGCGTGGGCAGCTTTTTTGGGATGGCTTAACAAGTATTTTAAATTTCTGTCTTTTAAATCGTTTGCAATAACTCCTTACAAACATATGTCAGTGCAGAACATCGCCTTCTTAAATGCTTACCCAAAACTGCGTTCCAAATTAATTTAATAGTTGCTGAGAATACCAGTAAATAAAGTTAATGATAAAGTTGAATAGATAACAAGTGTCAAAATTTCGTACCTAAAGGAAAATAGTGGAGTCACGACACAAATTATTTTTAATTGTGTACCCAGTTGGAAACACAAATTTAATTTACGAAATGCAACAACAGTGTTTAATTTACAGAACGTTTTGGGGAACTGAAAAATTTGTACGCCCTACAAATTATAACTGTGCTACACGTATAAGGAACTAAGAGATTTTCTGTCAAGTAAACGTAGGTATTGTCAATTTATAGTTTCTACACGCGGATAACGTATTGATACAAAAATATGAGACACTATGTTCAACCACGTGAATGAGAAAAATTAAGAATATTTGGATATCCCTCAAATTTTAACTCTTTTCGTTACTTATGTGTACGTGTTTTTTTTCTTGTGTGAAGAGTGTATTTCATACACAAAAAAATAACAGTATAATTCTTTTTCAATTTAACTAATTTTGGATATCCTGCGTTACAATAAATTGCACATTTAAGCAAGTGTATGTGCAGTCCGATTTCAGTAACTTTAAAGTGACAATAAATGATTTAATAGCCACAGTTGGATATGAAGTAATTATAAAACAATTGCTCAATCTACCATATCTGTGCATTCTTGGCATACTAACTATTTCATCGAAATGCTTTATAAAACGTTAGTCAATTCGAGAGTCTAAAATGCTACATCACACTACACATTTTGCATATTATTTTATCGGCTGGTTATATTTCACTACATCCGTTACATAATCGTCTTAACACGAAATTGCTTACAAGGGCTCATTTGGTTATACGCTGATCTACGTTGCAAGAGGCCATAAGTTCGTAATTGGAGTAAGGCACAGAGTGTAAGTGTTTGCAAGATTTGGCAATTACATGTATAAAAGCAGAATTTTAAAGAAATGGCAGCTTTGGAAAAATAAGCATTACTATATACTTCCCCAACGCCTCGTATCAGAAGGAAGGCCATTACCTAAAGAAATAAAATAATAGTGTCAAGTGCACCCATGTTTGCGACAGGGTCCTGTTGGGAACAAAAACTTTGGGCACAAAGCGAAAACATACGAGAAATCGATGTCCTGCCCAATTCTGATAGTCAAAACGAACTTGTCACCTAGGCGGAACTGGTTTTTAGTGTCGGTATGTTAGAATCAGGGGTGGAGCAATTGTTCAATTAAATATATTTGAAGGACGGAGTGGAGGGGGTCAGTCGTCTGCTGGGCGCGTTGCTGGGGACAGCACCAGCAATTTAAAACAAATGACAAACTAAAAAATCGAGATGGCGGTCGAACGAAGGTGAGAGGCAAACTCCAGTAATGTATAAACAAATGACAAACGAAAAAACAAGATGGCGGACTGTGGCTGTGAGGCCTACCAAGATGGCAGACGGTTGCACCTACCAATATGGCGGACTGTGGCTGTGATGCCTACCAAGATGGCAGACGGCTGCACCTACCAATATAGTGGACTGCACCGACCAAAATGGTGGACGGCTGCACCTAAAACGATGGCGAACTGTACCTACCAATATGACTGACTGTACCTGCCCATATTTCAGATGCACCGACCAAAATTGCGGACGGTGACTGTGACTTCTACCAAAATGGTGAACTGCACCTACCAAAATAGTGGAATGAGTATGAGTGGAGGGGGTGTGGGTAACCTCAGGAAATTTAAGTTTAAAANAACTGCACCTACCAAAATAGTGGAATGAGTATGAGTGGAGGGGGTGTGGGTAACCTCAGGAAATTTAAGTTTAAAAAATATAAATATGTAATATAATTTTTTAATAATTTTTTTGAATTGTTTTTATTTTTGAATTTTAAGGTTAAATGTTAACAGAATCAAGGTCAGAGTCAAAGTCACCTGGATCCAAGATGGCCNTTTTATTTTTGAATTTTAAGGTTAAATGTTAACAGAATCAAGGTCAGAGTCAAAGTCACCTGGATCCAAGATGGCCCCCGGCCGATCGGAATGACAGAGCACGAACAGCTCCGAGGCTCCATTCCCAGGTCCCGATGTGCCAAAGTCGCCTACATTGAGTGATATTAATTATTTTTTTTTATTTGGAGTTTAGGGATTACAAGACCGCAGTGTAGTGTCTAGAAGTTCCCTGCACTGCCACGAAAATAATAAATAAATTGTTTACATAGTTTGTATAGCCCTACATTTGGATCATTAGGAGATGGTCTCACCATGCACGTTTAATGTATCAAGCCGAGTTTAAGCATTAGTTAGGTAATATTATTGGTTTGCTGCTTCCCACCACTGTCTAAACACAATTTAATTCAGCTGTACAGAGTTCAAGTTAAAGCGACCTTTTTCGGCAGTTTAACTTTTTAAACTTCGCATCGTTTGACTAAACATGTTGTATTTTAGAGGTTATCAGAAAACATTTGGCAGACAACTTCGTTCTACTAACAAAATTAATGTCTGTTTATACGATGTAATTTTTGTATTCCTTTGCTTCTGCAAATTCACAAAAAAAAAATACAGTTATTATGTCCATGAGAAACGATCATTTCGCTAGTAGTTTAACTCGATACCATACAAATTTAAGGCCAAATTTAAGAAGTGCGTAGTAATTTTATTGACTGGCGGTGGAAAATTGAGTTTGGAAATCAAGTACTTCCAGTCGGAATAAACTTCTGAAAAGCGACTGAACGAACACTTTGTTTTTGTAGAATCTTCAAAGAGCATTATACACGGAACATGTTGNGACTGTGGCTGTGAGGCCTACCAAGATGGCAGACGGTTGCACCTACCAATATGGCGGACTGTGGCTGTGATGCCTATCAAGATGGCAGACGGCTGCACCTACCAATATAGTGGACTGCACCGACCAAAATGGTGGACGGCTGCACCTACAACGATGGCGAACTGTACCTACCAATATGACTGACTGTACCTGCCAATATTGCAGATGCACCGACCAAAATTGCGGACGGTGACTGTGACTTCTACCAAAATGGTGGNCAACGATGGCGAACTGTACCTACCAATATGACTGACTGTACCTGCCAATATTGCAGATGCACCGACCAAAATTGCGGACGGTGACTGTGACTTCTACCAAAATGGTGGACTGCACCTACCAAAATAGTGGAATGAGTATGAGTGGAGGGGGTGTGGGTAACCTCAGGAAATTTAAGTTTAAAAAATATAAATATTTAATATAATTTTTTAATAATTTTTTTGAATTGTTTTTATTTTTGAATTTTAAGGTTAAATGTTAACAGAATCAAGGTCAGAGTCAAAGTCACCTGGATCCAAGATGGCCTCCGGCCGATCGGAATGACAGAGCACGAACAACTCCGACGCTCCAGTCCCAGGTCCCGATGTGCCAGAGTCGCCTACATTCAGTGATATTAATGATTTTTTTATTTGGAGTTTAGAGAATACAAGCCCGCAGTGTAGTGTCTAGAAGTTCCCTGCACTGCCACGAAAATAATTAATAAATTGTTTACATAGTTTGTATAGCCCTACATTTGGATCATTAGGAGATGGTCTCACTATGCACGTTTAATATATTAAGCCGAGTTTAAACACCAGTTAGGTAATATTATTGGTTTGCTGCATCCCATCACTGTCTAAACACAATTTATTTCAGCTATACAGAGTTCAAGTTAAAGCAACCTTTTTCGGCAGTTTAACTTTTTTAACTCCGCATCGTTTGACTAAGCATGTGGTATTTTAGAGGTTATTAGAAAACATTTGGCAGACAATTTCGTTGTACTAACAAAATTAATGTCGGTTTATGCGTTGTAATTTTTGTCTTCCTTTGCTTCTACAAATTCACAAAAAAAATTACAGTTATTATTTCCATGAGAAATGATCATTTCGCAATTAGTTTAACTCGATACTATACAAATTTAAGGCCAAATTTAAGAAGGGCGTAGTAATTTTATTGACTGGCCGTGGAAAATTGAGTTTGGAAATCAAGTACTTCCAGTCGGAATAAACTTCTGAAAAGCGACTGAACGAACACTTTGTTTTTGTAGAATCTTCAAAGAGCATTATACACGGAACATGTTGCTTATGCGAAATCAAGAGGCATAAGCCAAACATTTTTTTCTGCCCGAAAAATCCACATTTCACACAGAGTTTATGTTCCTCTGGTCTGTAGATTCCTATCAGAGGAAGTAGAAAAAAAAGCGAGGGAGAATGATTGGAAGAAAATTGAATTGGGAATTAAATTCCACGCCAATGTAAAACTGTTTTGTTACAGAACAATTTGCATGTGTAGACGTGGTATACGCGCTAGTAAACTGGGGTGAGCGAAAGGAGAGGAAAAAATTGAATAAACGGAGGAAGAAAGGACGGTAGAAATACAAGAGAAGATATTTGCCCAATCAAACTAATCCTGGTACATTACGGATATAAAAGGAGAGAAAAACCCGAAGCTTAAAATCCGAATTCATTGGTTTGCCACAGTGGAAATAAATACCAGTTTAGCCGAGATACGTGGTTGGTATTTTTGTTAGGGAAAAAAATTCTTGTATCTGTTTTAAATCACGCGCTGGAGTCTCTAAGCCTCAATCACGAATCGCGAATTACACCCGAAATCATACATGAAATGGATTTCCCGTTCTCATAACCCAAAATTAACAGCGCATACATACATTTCCGTATTGGTCGGATAGGCGTCTCAAACTAAGCCGAAAGATAGTGTAAACAGTTCAGAAAATTATATATTGAGAGTAAACAGCGGCTAGAAGTAACGAGTGGCATATCGTCGCTTGCGTGAGAACATATTAAAGAAGGCTTAACTTTATATATGCTTATACAGATATCTGACAATTTTTTTTACAAACAAAATATTCAAAGCGTTAGTGTAACACGTTAGGGTTCTATAAGTACAGTTTTATTTTTAAGTCAACCATTTTGGTTTTTAATCTGTCATAACAAATAGCAAAGTTCGGTGGCTATGCTGTTATTGCGACGACCTTCCAGCATTGGCAATTCAGGTTCGATATCCGGCAGATNTAGCAAAGTTCGGTGGCTATGCTGTTATTGCGACGACCTTCCAGCATTGGCAATTCAGGTTCGATATCCGGCAGATCCCAATCCGAATTTTTGCACATGGGAAGAAGTGTCAGGTTCTCTGGCTGCTATGGGTTTCCTCACGGCACTCCCGTCATCCCTGCGTCTATCTCCCATCTTTATTTTATCGTAGATATTCATTAATGTACACTTTTTTTTGTTTTTAGATATGGTGGCTCTTAAAAGCGACCTCCGAAAGTGTCTTCATTATAATGGTTTGTGTTCAGAGCCTGATTGCACTTATACAATGACCAGAAACTTGAAGATGCAAACACCAAACTGGATGGGAAAACCTCCACAGAAATTGGAACGAAGACCACAAGAATAAATGTACGTATGAATCAAGAATTAAATGATCCNAATCGCGAATTACACCCGAAATCATACATGAAATGGATTTCCCGTTCTCATAACCCAAAATTAACAGCGCATACATTTCCGTATTGGTCGGATAGGCGTCTCAAACTAAGCCGAAAGATAGTGTAAACAGTTCAGAAAATTATATATTGAGAGTAAACAGCGGCTAGAAGTAACGAGTGGCATATCGTCGCTTGCGTGAGAACATATTAAAGAATGCTTAACTTTATATATGCTTATACAGATATCTGACAATTTTTTTACAAACAAAATATTCAAAGCGTCAGTGTAACACGTTAGGGTTCTATAAGTACAGTTTTATTTTTAAGTCAACCATTTTGGTTTTTAATCTGTCATAACAAATAGCAAAGTTCGGTGGCTATGCTGTTATTGCGACGACCTTCCAGCATTGGCAATTCAGGTTCGATATCCGGCAGATTCGAATCCGAATTTTTGCACATGGGGAAAAAGTGTCAGGTTCTCTGGCTGCTATGGGTTTCCTCACAGCACTCCCGTCATCCCTGCGTCTATTTCCCGTCCTTTCTTTTATCGTAGATATTCATTAATGTACAATTTTTTTTTATATATGGCGGCTCTTAAAAGCGACGTCCAAAAGTGTCTTCATTATAATGGTTTGTGTTCAGAACCTGATTGCACTTATACAATGACCAGAATCTTGAAGATTCAAGCACCAAGCTGAGTGGGAAAACCTCCACAGAAATTGGAACGAAGACCACAAGAATAAATGTACGTATGAATCAAGAATTAAATGATCCAGACAGACAACAAATGACCCGAATCAACGAAAACAGCACAACTAGGAATAAGACGTGGAATGTCAAAATCACAAACGAAACAAAAAACCGCAAACAAACAATACACGGCTTTTCGGGAATTGTAATGTGCTGCCGTCGGGAGCGTGCGTCGTGAGCTTACGCCTTCGTGTCTGCGGAAAAAGAGGTATCTTACTATTACTCTTACATGAAGTCGGATTACAGAAATTATTAAAACAAGCGGAACAGACGTAAAGACCGACAAGGAGATCGCTTAGACTCCGGTGAGATAGGGCGTGTGCACATGCAGCAGCGTAACGTGCTGTGGGCATATGCTCATGGGTGCAGTGCACGCTCATTATTGCAGTAGAAGCTATTGCACAATTTACATCAAGTTGAATAACCTCAAGTTGCTGTTTTATGTCCCATGTGGCCATACGGCAATCCCGTGGACAACATCTAGAAGATTTTAACCGAGATCGAATCACTGGGACGTCGGAAGAACGTCGAAGCGTGGCTAGTTTTTTCCGAGGGGTTCGGTGTCGGCAATACCCCGTCTATAATCCATGCACGGTTACGTCACACATTCCTGAAGCCCTGCTAATGTTCTACTTCCAGAATATTCCTCTGCCTCATGCAAACCACGCTTAACTAAGTCTAAAAAATTACACCAAAAAGACAACACACCGAATTCGTGCGCACTCAGTTGTAATAAAATTTTGCATAACATCTATTTCTTACTAGGCACTACCAACACACTTTTTTCTCACTGGTTTTTTATTCATGTTTATTGTAAATTAAATATTATAATGTATACATAAAATATAGGTTAAACTTCAATTTAAAGAGAAAAATGAGTTACTTTCATGTTAACGGAGGTATAAAATGCTTGTGACATATGGCATATTTAGGAAATAACTAAACACGCCTTAGATGGGGTGAATTTTCGAAGGTTTGATTCAGAAAGTCTGAAGAAACAGCGAATAGACTATACAACCTCATTCTGAGCATGAACAAGTGGTGCACATTCTGCTTTGTATTCGTGGGTGACCAATTCCCGTACTGAGAACACGGATTTCTCTTTTTTTTTTTTTTTTGCCTGCCTCCTGTCACATGGACGTTTCTATACTCTGTCATCATGGTCTCGGAATGAGCTCACTTTTGAATAAGGGGCCTTTGTATAATTTCCATACCTTACGTCGTCAGAGTTGTTAACCTGTCCCATACTCTCACATATTACATGCTATGGTATGCTTTGTAATATATTGAAATACCGCTGAGCGACGTTACATGTGAAAACCTGTCCCATTCTTAATTTTTTACACACCAGCGCACTTGTTGGGCGAAGATGGTGCGTGATAGCGGAACGCACAGTCGGTAATTTTCGTAGCTGTGTTTACACTATAAGGAGATGTGTACTGAACGAGCTTCGTTTGTAATTTTATATAGGTTTTTTGTGAATTATAGCATGAGATAAAACTCTTGTTAGTATAAACGTCCTTATAAATTATGTTCATACAGACTTTCGGGACACGTGCAGGTTTTTTCAGCAGCCAAAGCAAGTTATTTAAATTAAAACATGTTATGCCAGGCAAAAAAAAAACAGCTCTTTACTAATAAAACTGAGTAATTTAGCAACAGTTGCTGAAGATCAGAAAAGCTTCTCGATGACCGACGCGTCTGCAAGGAGACGTCTATTCCTGTCCTCCGGAAGCAAACAAACTGAGCATTACGTACCTCGTATACAAACATCCTCCAGCCCGCACAGAGGGTCTACTGCTACAAAATTAAAACGCAAACATCCCGAATCTTTACCAATTGAAGGTGAACCAGCTCGTCCTTCGGGCCGTACTCCTTAGAAAACCTCTCTATTGCGTGACACGTACCGTTTTACGGGACTGCGCCTTCGCCTCGGCCGTGCGCCAGGAATACCACAGCCAAACACAAGCGCACTGACATGCAATGTGCACTTCATTATACACCGGAGAGCCAAAAAAAACTGGTATAGGCGTGCGTATGCAAATAACAGAGGTATGGAACCAATCATAGTAACGCGATGCGGTCGGCAGCGCCTATATAAGACAACAAGCGTCTGGTAAAGTTGCTAGATCGGTTACTGCTGCTGCAATGGCAGGTTATCAAGATTTAAGTTAGTTTTAAAGTGGTGTTATAGTCGGCGCACGAGAGATGGGACATGGCATCTCCGAGGCAGCGATATAATTTGGATTTTCGCGTACGACCATTTCACGAGTGTACCGTGAATATCGGGAAGTCGGTAAAACATCAAATCTTCGACATCGCTGCGGCCGGAAAAAGATCGTGAACGAACGGGACAAACGACGACTGACGAGAATCATTAAACGTGACAGATGTGCAACCCTTTCTCAAATTGGCACAGATTTCAATGCTGGGCCATTAACAAGTGCCAGCGTGCGAACTATTCAACGGACCATCGTTGATATGGGCTTTCGGAGCCGGTACCGGTACCGGTACCGGTACCGGCAGGTGTACCAGTTTTTTTGGCTCTTCAGTGTAACTTTCCTGTAATGTTTTGACGTCGTCTTGAATACTGTTAAGCGTGTATTCATTTCACGAAAAGTCATTCAGAAAGGCGAAAAAATTGGCACTTCGAGTTTTAAAATTACTTGCCAAAATAACTTTTTTTAAGATTCTTCTGTCTTATAATCCAACCTGTTAAAAAAACCTGACTAAAGAAAATTGAAAAGTAATTTTTTTAAATTTAATATTAAGTGATACTTAAGAAACAATATTTTATAAAATTTCAGGGACCACCACAGATTAAAAAAAAAATACAATTATATGCTTATGTTCACAATTAGAAAGACTCAAAAACCTTATTTCTCTCTTATCACACAAGTAATTTTTATCATGTAGTTTATTCCATATATTTTCTAGGCAGATAATACACAACTAAATAAATCAACAAAAAAAATTTTATTTTATTGGAATGGCGATATATATTATATCTAGATGTTTAACAAGTTAAAAACTTTTAAATTGAGAAATTTGCTTTTTAGACTGCATAGAACAATGTTCTGCTTCCTGCCACAACATGAATAAGTAAAACAAATTCCTACTTTCTGGCATTTCCATGTCAAAAAGAAATTTCCTTACTGGCGTAAATATTTTACGGCATTCAAAGAGCAAACTACTAACAAATACTGGTAAGAAATAATTACGTTGTTTGTCTATTCATTTATGGTTTGGTTGGAAATTTATAACAACGAAAAAAAGAATGTTTTGGTACAAAATAACTCTTGCTACCCATACAATCATAAACTGTTTCTAGTGCATTATATTTCTTAGACGTACATGGAGTTACTTGGCCAAGTACTAATTTTCATTTATGCTTTCTTCTTTTTATAAAATGCATTCCAAATCAATTATGAAATAATCAATAACTTCTGGCAATTCAAAATAGTTCTTTCTATGTTTGACGATAAGATCATGTGATGCCAAGTTATCTTTCCTTTGGGATCAACAGAACGTTCACTTATTTGAAAATAATGTGAAAGGTGTTTAGGAAAAGGGGAATTTCGTGTTTTTACGTAAATATATAATGTTGTAATGACATAACACATATCAAACATAAATGTGTNACGACGACTGACGAGAATCATTAAACGTGACAGATGTGCAACCCTTTCTCAAATTGGCACAGATTTCAATGCTGGGCCATTAACAAGTGCCAGCGTGCGAACTATTCAACGGACCATCGTTGATATGGGCTTTCGGAGGGCCATGGCCATGGCCCAGGTGTACCAGTTTTTTTGGCTCTTCAGTGTAACTTTCCTGTAATGTTTTGACGTCGTCTTGAATACTGTTAAGCGTGTATTCATTTCACGAAAAGTCATTCAGAAAGGCGAAAAAATTGGCACTTCGNCGTCGTCTTGAATACTGTTAAGCGTGTATTCATTTCACGAAAAGTCATTCAGAAAGGCGAAAAAATTGGCACTTCGGGTTTTAAAATTACTTGCCAAAATAACCTTTTTTTAAGATTCTTCTGTCTTATAATCCAACCTGTTAAAAAAACCTGACTAAAGAAAATTGAAAAGTAATTTTTTTAAATTTAATATTAAGTGATACTTAAGAAACAATATTTTATAAAATTTTAGGGACCACCACAGATTAAAAAAACTACAATTATATGCTTATGTTCACAATTAGAAAAAACTCAAAAACCTTATTTCTCTCTTATCACACAAGTAATTTTTATCAGGTAGTTTATTCCATATTTTTTCTAGGCAGATAATACACAACTAAATAAATCAACAAAAAAATTTTTATTTTATTGGAATGGCGATATATATTATATCTAGATGTTAAACAAGTTAAAAACTTTTAAATTGAGAAATTTGCTTTTTAGACTGCATAGAACAATGTTCTGCTTCCTGCCACAACATGAATAAGTAAAACAAATTCCTACTTTCTGGCATTTCCATGTCAAAAAGAAATTTCCTTACTGGCGTAAATATTTTACGGCATTCAAAGAGCAAACTACTAACAAATACTGGTAAGAAATAATTACGTTGTTTGTCTATTCATTTATGGTTTGGTTGGAAATTTATAACAACGAAAAAAAGAATGTTTTGGTACAAAATAACTCTTGCTACCCATACAATCATAAACTGTTTCTAGTGCATTATATTTCTTAGACGTACATGGAGTTACTTGGCCAAGTACTAATTTTCATTTATGCTTTCTTCTTTTTATAAAATGCATTCCAAATCAATTATGTAATAATCAATAATTTCTGGCAATTCAAAATAGTTCTTTCTATGTTTGACGATAAGATCATGTGATGCCAAGTTATCTTTCCTTTGGGATCAACAGAACGTTCACTTATTTGAAAATAATGTGAAAGGTGTTTAAGAAAAGGGGAATTTCGTGTTTTTACGTAAATATATAATGTTGTAATGACATAACACATATCAAACATAAATGTGTNAGAAAAGGGGAATTTCGTGTTTTTACGTAAATATATAATGTTGTAATGACATAACACATATCAAACATAAATGTGTTAAACGCATAATTTTTTTACTGTTTTTAATTGTCCACTTTTAGAGCGTTCGAAAAGCTAAAATTATTTTCTAATTTTTAGTATATTACATCCTTTTCCGTTGCAATATGAAATAATAATAAAATATGTATAATAACAGAGAAACTTGTCTTTACATAAAATAATTAAACATGTTATAGCAATTTTTAATTTATATATATTTTTTATGCAAATCTCAGAATCGTAGAAAATTGACGCATTACGCTGAAACTCAAAATAATTGTTATTAGAACGTTAAAACGAATATTTCTTAAAAATTTAAGTGGTCCGCCCATTTTTCAATTTTAACTTTTGGAATAAACTTTATAGTCAAATTAGCCTGAATTAAACCCATGCCGCAGCGAAAGCAAGCTTTTGGTTAGCTGAAACAGTTTGATGTGGCAATTATTGCAGAATTAATGGCTTTGTCCAGGACCGGAGATTATTTGATTGACTGTATGGTAATCGGGTCATTTGACTGATTTCGTTTTAATTTACCGTTCGAGAGTTTGTTCATAATTTATGTGAGAATTAGGATAATAGTTATTCTTGTAAGTGTATTTATTGATGATAAATTTTAACAGAAAACAAAAAGTAAAGCTGTGAAACTGTAAAATATTTGTTAATGTAAATGTTATGCACTAGATCTGATATGATTCTAGAAATAATTTCTCTAATATTAGCAGCCACTTTCGCTAAGGTTACTAAAAAAAACGAGATAAATATGCAAATTTTCAAAATTAATTTTAATATAGTTAAATTCAGTTAAAAATAAGACCCGTGCCTATTAGAAATAAATAAATTTAGCGAAATATGTTCTTGCAATTAGATGTGAAATAATATTTATCTTTATTAATGACAGTAGTATTATTAATAAGAAAATCTTTTATCCAATATGACTGAATCCGCGTTGTCGCAAACGTCGTAAGTACTGTTTCAAATTCCGTTTCTTTATTTTCGACATGTTAAAGCACAATTGTACACGTGTACAAGACTTGTTATTCAAGTTTCAGAACCTATACCACCAGTTTTTATGTGGCACTGTAATGTCTCCGAGGTCTTTGAGAATAAATAATTTCGCACCTCTGAGTGAGTAAAATGAATCGTATCAAGAATTCAGTTCTCCTCACTGTCGCTGAATATTTTCCCCGCTCTCGCTGATTTCACTGGCCGCTAGTTTCAGTAACGTTAGCTATTGTTCCGTTACTGCTGACGAGCACCGGTATTCTCTGAAAATGGTCTTCAGTTGACACCCCGTGCGAGGCTACGGCAACCACCGGGAACGCTGAAAACTGCTGGAGCTAGTATTGCTAGCGCATTGAGTAAAACGTGATGTTGACAGGCGGTTCAAATCGCATGCATTTTACAGAATTTTATANTAGTATTGCTAGCGCATTGAGTAAAACGTGATGTTGACAGGCGGTTCAAATCGCATGCATTTTACAGAATTTTATATAAATTCAACGGGTAGCATTCATTAAATACAAAAGAAGAATTTATAGACATATCGCAAAAATGTAACCTCAAAACAGAAAATGTTCTTGTAACGAAAATTAATTTTCTTCACTCCTGCAAGTATAAGTGTTTTTTTTTTTAATGCATACGCATTATTTTTAATTAGCATGGAAATAAAACTTTAAGATTTAAATTCCTTGTTCAANTAGTATTGCTAGCGCATTGAGTAAAACGTGATGTTGACAGGCGGTTCAAATCGCATGCATTTTACAGAATTTTATAGAAATTCAACGGGTAGCATTCATTAAATACAAAAGAAGAATTTATAGACATATCGCAAAAATGTAACCTCAAAACAGAAAATGTTCTTGTAACGAAAATTAATTTTCTTCACTCCTGCAAGTATAAGTGTTTTTTTTTTAATGCATACGCATTATTTTTAATTAGCATGGAAATAAAACTTTAAGATTTAAATTCCTTGTTCAATCCTGATTTCTTCAGTGAAAATAAAAATCACTGCCAAGCATTCCAAAACTATCGGCTTACAGGGAAAAAAAGGGGGGTGCGGTTTACTGCAGACTGTTTCGTGACTGCTGACTAGCGGAGACAAATAACTAGTGATTTCAGTGCCCGGTACTTAAGTGCAAATGAAGACCTCCTTATTTGTCGCCACCATATTTAAATAGTTGTACTATACAGGAGGCTGGATTCGACGTGGTGTCTAGGAATAAGTAAATCGCCTTCGGAAATCAGGTAGTCGATCATAATCATAATCAGTATTAGCTTGGGATAATATTTGACAAGGGCTAACTATTTGCGGGTGAGGAGTGTCGTGGTCTGTTTATAGCTCCCTGCGATTACCATAGTCCTTTCGCGGCACACCTTGGACCCGTTACAGGCACGCGAGCAGAACATTACCACCGCGGTAACAGAGGGCTCGCGTCGTGCACGTTCTATAACAACGTTCGCTTTATTCACGAGGCGTCTACAAAAGTCACCGGGTCACCCACATTCCTCCGGACCTGCTGGCGATTACACTTTGCCAGCAGGTACGTAGGTAGAGCCTTTAGCTCTTGCCGACGGCAATTTCATTACAGATGGAACAAGTTACTTAGAGAATCAAGAATGGGGATATAATCTACCATGGCCTGTAGTAAAAAAAAAAAAACTATCTCAGCATTCGCCTGGAGACATTTCGGAAAACCGTGAAAAACTGAAATAAGGATGGCTGGACCGGGAATCGCACCGATGGTTCACCGAATGCGAGTCCGGTGTGCTACCACTGTGCCACATAACTCGGTTTTATCAGCAGGGCGCAAATGATATTCCTGTGCAAGTTCGTTGCTCTGTTTACTGAGTTGTTAAATGTCATAGGTACGTACACTGGTGAAATTTCATTCGTATGAATTATTGAGCTCTTATAGGTTGCTAAAACAAACGTCTTCCTTTGCTTGAGTTACAACACGTAGCTTGTTGACGTTCATGAAGGTATCCGTCCGGTTTGGGCACTAGTAGCGTTTAAAAACTGTCGGAGAGGTGGAAAAAAATGGGGTCATTACTTGCAGCTCAAATTTTGAAAGTGAATTCCAGAAGGTATTGTACGTGAACAGACATTTTATACATCGACAACTAATCCACGAAATCTGGATTTATGGTACTGAATGTAAAGAACTTTTCGGAAAACCAAACAGTTTAAGTTTGTTGTTTTTATATAAGGAATTAACCCGAAATTTAACCTTGCATCATCCAGACTGTTTGCGTTTCCAAAATTTTACGCTGACCAAAGCAGGTTTTCCGTAACACAATACCTAAAGGGCAGGGCCGTCGACAGCCTCTAAGGTTCCAGGGACAAATAATTTTGATAGACCCACAATTCTACTTCAACGCGACATTTTTCGAACCCTTTACATTCCTTAAAACAAAGGGAGGGCGCCTCAAAGACCGAGCATTTTTTGGTATTTCTGTATATCATTATTGAACAGCAAAACTGTGACATATGTTATGACGAAGATTTTAACAATATTATTCAATTAGTTTCTCCTAGGACAACTTAGTTTCCATCCAATTATGTGCAATATTTTTTTAATGACACAACGAACATTGAACATGCACACGTTTGTAACACCAATTTTAAACTAAAAATTGGCAAGAAAGAACTTGAAATAAAATGTCGAAGCCAAGCCGACTTCTTAGTTCCCGGACCTCGGAGATGTACACCCNGTGAGACTGCTACAAGGACGTCCCTGACTGTGACCTACCACATACCATGAAGAAGTCAGACGTAGTCATTTCAGCTGCCCTACTTATTATTACTGGAGGAGACACATGACCTGAATAGTAACACTACGGTGTGAAACAAAACTAAATACGAAAATTCAATAACACGTAGAATATTTCATTATTACAGGGATTCCAGGAAAGAAGTGATATTAATACTTTTTGCTAGTATACACCAGTTAAATAAAATGCTACGCTCAGAGAAGAAAAGAATTTTATATGAATAATAAACAAAAGGAAAGCATTCTGTTGGTTGACATAGTACGTTGGAAATGTCAACGTAAAAATGTAAAAGTGAAAATAATAAAGAGAAAGAAATTTTGCATGCTAAAATATGTCAAGAGAGGATTAAGTCACAAACAAATTAAAGGGGAATAAGAAAATGAGAATGTCATGTTGATACCTCTCATGGGAGAGATGTAATATATGTTACATTTGGTACACTCAATTCCCCAAATTACTCGGAGATATAATTTACGTCTTTACTTAGTAACAGACAGTATGATACACTGCCTTTTTTTATATATATCTCTCGCTAAGCAACAATTTGCGAGTTCATAAAACCACAGATTGTATCGTCACAGCAAACCGCAATGACAATTCCAGGCCATTGTTATCGAAACAAATGCGTGCATTCTCTAAGTTAACCAAAATGTTGCTTCGGCCTTGCTGTGGATTCTGCTGAGTAAAACAAAACAAGCAACGACTGCGTGAAGAACTGAGTCCGGTGAGCGTCGTTTTTGACGGAACAAACCTGACACGCATCGAGTCCATTTTAAAAGTCGACGATTTCGTTGTTTGTCTAGTGGAAAAAACGAATTTGCAGCGCTGTGCGTAAATGCTTACTATTTTGCGCTTTTGGGGCACAGAAATAGAGAGGCGATAAGGGCGACACAGGCACGACTACTAGGTTCCTCAGAGCTTCTATGTGCAAAATGCTGAAAAGGCGAGCAGGTTTTTCGTCACGCTGAGCGTATCTATAGAATTTGAAGTCGTGACCCTCAAACTTTATTGGTACGATTCATGAAGTCCAGCGTAGCGCAGGGCTCTATACTAGTTTAGAAAATAGTCACGCAACATATTGTAAGACAAAGCTGTTTGTAAAAGCATATTTCTACTATAGTCCATTCGCGGTTACGTCCAACTTTTTTGAAGCCGTGGTAAAGTTATACTTCAAGGATATTCCTCCGCCTCATGCAAACCAAGCTTAATCAAGTCTATAAAATAGCACCAAAGGGACCACGCACCGCATTCGTGCGCACTCTAGTGTAATAATATTTCGCATAAGAATAATTTCTTACTACGCATTGCCAACACACCAAATTCTCTCCGTTTTTATTCATACTAATTACAAATTCAATATTATAATTTATAGATACAATAAAAATAAAAGCTCAGTTTAACCAAAAATAAAATAATTTTATGTCAACACGCGTATAAAACGCTTTCGATGCATGGCATATTCATAAAACAACCAAAAATGTCGTACATGAGGTGATTTTTCAAAGGGTTGATTCAAGAAGTGTGAAGAAACCGCGAATGGAGTATAGCTGAATCCCTGGGCAGAATAACGTGTCGAAACTGAGCGATGGAGTAAATAGGAGACGTGCTGGCCAGCAGCAACGTCCACCATGTTACCAAAACCAGATCGCCGTGGTGAGAGGCCGGCCAGTTCCATGGTTTTCATTTTTTTTTCAATGAATTCTACTTCTCGGGGACATTGCTTCTCAGATCATTATTACATCTAACCGATTTTTGAGGCAGACTTTGGAAAAAAAAAATCATTTCCTATAGCAATAACAATGGTCGGCACACGCTGGGTGTTTCTAATCAACACCGGAAAAGTCCAGCAGGTTATTCCTTACGAAAAAAAAAATTAAGACGAAAATGTATACCCTAAAGAGATTATTAAATAAATTATGCACCCCCAAAAATCGAATTTTGAAATTCTTTTTATTTTAAATATAAGAAACTACGAACAATTAATTTACAAATCGGTGAACGGTGTTTTACAAAACGGAGATCATACACCTCTGAAAACGCAGTTGTCAATATCGTCCCCCTTCATGGTGAAATGAGTGTTGGCATGTTAGTTTTTGATTAAACTTACGACGTGCATGGTTTTGTAAGACATATTATGAATCAGCACGTGTAAATTAAAAACAGAAGTCATCTTGTCGGAACCAGATGAACAATTTTCAAGAAATCGTTTATTGCCTAGCATGTGGGTAACACACACTTAGTAAGAAGGGATTTTAATTTAGGAGTTTGTAATGGAGCACAGCTCCCTTAAAAATCACTCTAGGGGATAAGTGTAAAGCCTAAATGTTACTGTCTTATATATTTGTGACGAATTATCTGCCGGAGTTGCTCGGTGTTGTTCAGAAACACACGCCATAACTGGTAACTTTGGCAGAGAATATTAACTATTATGTCTTGACGCCCCATTCAAATTGTACTGTTTAATTTACTAGCAACCTAAATTTGTTTCCTTTTTGCTTCATTCACGTCATAGTAAAAATTCGGGCAACTGTAGCATGCCTACATTTGTAGCAATTTGGCGTTGCCATACAGACAGAGTGTGAATAATAGGCATCACACGTGGTGTAATATTACGCAGTCAGCTAAACGAAGTAACCTACGCAGGATTTTCAAAAGCGCTCATTGACAGTGAATTGCTCATAGCAGCCTACTAACTTAATTTTCAGTGAGTGCTGCTGCACTGCATGATAACCTGAAGTAATTCTACGCTTGTGAGGCACAGAAGCAAGGATGTGATAAGGACGACAATAGCACACGCATCAAGCACCTCATCGTCGCTACGTACAAGACATTGGACTGGCGTGCAAGGCTTTCAGATTGCAACCATAAGCCTAAAGGCGGTGACCCTTTGTATAAGTTGTTTGCTCTTAATTGAGCACTTGTGGAAGTCCTGCTAAAGGCGAGTGAGTGAAGATAATTGGGCGGCCCCTAAACTGTATGTCCTCAGAGACAATGAGGGTGAAGAGAGATGAGCATGGAGGTGAGTATGGAGCGGCGCTGGAATGCAAGGGCAAGGAAAACGGGAGATCCCCTAGAAAACGATTCCCACGTGCGAAAATCTGGGCCGGCCCCACCGGGAATCGAACCCTGTTCGCCTTGGTGGGAAGTGAGTAGTCTAACCACTACACCACCACGGCCCCTCCTGCATAGGATCTTATTTTCTGTTTATTCTGCACCCAACCTGCATACGTTAAAACTAACACTGCTCAAGTTATCCATGCGTCTACGAAGTGAAGTTGTGAAAATTTACCAATCTATAGGCTATATGTCGCTAATATGGCAGTTATTACTCTTGTGCGCATTAAAGACAAAAAATATTAGAAAATAACTAGTTTCCACATATTTAAATCGTTGAGGCAACGCTCTACTTTTCCCGTGCATCGCTGCCAACTTACCCGTGAGCATGTAATAAAGTCTGAGAATTTTTCGAAGGTTGATATAAAAATTACTATACACCTAACGTGCTACTTAAGGCGCCCGTCTCTGGCGCTTGAACTGCGTTGCAGAGTATTCGAAATACACGTTTTTCAACTAAACTATTAAGCATGCGTCCATCGTGCTGTTCCACGAAAAGAACACACATTTCAGACGAGAGCTGTTAAGTACTTTCAAAATATCACGTACGTTAGAAACATCAATTCAGAGTACTCCAAAACCGCTAAAAAAACGGCCTTTCCAAGGCGCTGTAGCTCAAAATGCACGCATCAGATACATACAAAACTACTATAGGGGCCCGCACTGAACCTTCCTTAAGACTTCCCACTAATAAAATTATATGATCACCGCTGAAAGTCCCATAGGTACACGCAGCACGACGAGAACACTGCACGCCAGTTCAGAGCCTTGCGCTTAGCGGCGATGGCGTACTTGATGCTCGTGGCAGTGTCTCCCTTATCGCTCCCGCGCTTCTCGGCCTAAACGTGGGAAAAAGTTCCAGGTAGACGGGGGCCTTAAACGTTTAATGTTGCGTCCTATATTAGTTTCTGAATTATTTATGCAAAGGCCTAATATTTTCAGCCTGGAAAGGCCTTTTCGTAATTTCGGATGCCTTCCAAATAATGATTTCAGTATACGTGATGTGATGTTGAATATTGCATTCCTGACTAGGAAGGAGAGGTGATTAACTTTCTTGTGAAAACGGGTTGCAAACACGTATGTTAGTTTGTGACGTGTATTTCAAACGCACTGTAACGTAAATAGCTTATTATAAGAATAATGGGGGCCTTGAAGATCATAGTGAACGGCAAAACAGGAGGTGACGCAGCAATTCCCACTGAAATAAGCTCGAGGGGTTTACTTGGGCCGGTTTGCGAACCGTCAGACAGGCCGCGAAACAATTTTCGCACATGGGAAACGTGGCGGACGTTGCCGGTAGTCGATAGGTTTTCTCAGGGTACGGCCTTCCCCAGAAATTTCCTCGCCGTTGCATTCTGCAGGTCACATTCGTTTCCCTCGCTGGCAGGAGCTTCAGATCTGTTGCGCAGATGGAACATCTGGCTCCCTTTCCCCACAGTCACCTCTCATTATCAATTGTGACCCAACTTTTAGGTGATAACAACATGTGTTTCGTCAGGTTTTTATTTTTCAGACGAAATACGTTTTCAAACCCCTTATTGTTCAAAAGCAAAAACAAAAATTTAGGTTTTTCATTTAAATTGTTAATTACAATCCCCGTTTTTATACCTGGATGATAATCGGAGAGATAACCACTTACCATTTTAAATAATTAACGTATGTATGACCTACTCGGAACTCGAATCCGGAACGCTGTGGATCTAAAAGTAACGCTTTAGTGACCTGGTCAACGGAGGTGACTGGAGTAGAAGAAAATATATTATCGCTCAAAATTCTCGTACATATAAACTGACCATCTTGCCGGAATAATTTCTTAAATAAATCAGCCCACTTGTGAACTACGTTGGAAGTGGACACCCTAACTTTCAAATATGTAATGTTGTACCACCTCATATATGTTAAGTACTGCTCTCAAATCTTGCATAACCATTCGTTTATTATTTCGTAAAACATATCACCAAAGCAAGCCAAAATGAAAGACAATAATAATCTGTTTTTTAATTTCGAGGCATAGTTTCTCTCTTTGAAATCCAGAACCTATTCTACCAGTCAATTATTGTATAAATGATAACTGTAATACTTGGAGTAGGGTTTCTTATTGTTTGTGACCCATTTTTTAATGCCTCTGTTTAGTATCAAAGGTTAGTTTTGATTGTTGNGGAGTAGGGTTTCTTATTGTTTGTGACCCATTTTTTAATGCCTCTGTTTAGTATCAAAGGTTAGTTTTGATTGTTGAAACACCGCTAAGCAGGCTTTCTTGCCTGCGTTTGGGATTTAGCCACGAGAAGAATCTAGGTTCATTACTGCACTGGACTCGCATCCTTACCACGTTATGAATTAAGGTAGGTTAGAGAGGACATAGAGATANGGAGTAGGGTTTCTTATTGTTTGTGACCCATTTTTTAATGCCTCTGTTTAGTATCAAAGGTTAGTTTTGATTGTTGGAACACCGCTAAGCAGGCTTTCTTGCCTGCGTTTGGGATTTAGCCACGAGAAGAATGTAGGTTCATTACTGCACTGGACTCGCATCCTTACCACGTTATGAATTAAGGTAGGTTAGAGAGGACATAGAGATAAATGGTGAAGTAATTGAACCACGGACGATCAGCCATTGCCTCTCTTTAGCTTGATGTAGAGTCTTCCATCACAACGAGATAACGCGGTGGTTTTGCCAGACTCCCGACTGAGTTGTTAACTCTTTGCGGAGTCCAGTTGTCAGTTACACGCAGCCGTTCACCTGATATGCATATATAAAAATATTATTTTACATAATGATTGTAACTTAGTTTAGAAACGTTCATTCTAAGTGTTACTATATTATTGTCTTTGTATTTGGATCGAAAGTTACGTCTACAATTTACAAAAATTCTACATGGCATTTGGTGCTGCATGTTATATCTGTAAACCTTTTATCACAATAATTATCTTCAAGTTTCCTCTTCTACAAATTCAATGTCTGCAGATTTAAAATAGCCTCTTACGTAACACGAACTTTAAACATTTTTAAATCCGCAAAGTTTCGAAATTTTAATTTATGTATTTATGTATTAATTTATGTATGTGTTAGAAATGCTATACCATCATATCTAACACATCATTGCAGTCTGTAAAAAATAAAGAGGTTCGCGAAAAATAAACATTTAATTAACCTTGAAAATAAGACGGAAACGATATAATTTACACATTTATAATTAATGAGTCATAACAAACGTTAGCATTTTTCGAAAAGTTTGCATGCTTCGCAGTCATTCTTTTTTTTTTTTTTTTTTTGCTNACATAAAGCTAAATGGACAACGAATTGTGTGCCATGCTTACGTAAGATTTCTTTTATAAAGAGTAGTTCCGTGACTTACTGAGATTCTATCCCGGAACCTCGCAATACAAAAGTTGCTTTATGTGTGATGTCAGCCACGGAAATCGCCAGAACTCATGTTACACGGGCCACACCACCATGATCTATGTAATGTTGGGTAGATGCATCCAGGTGGTGGTTTAGCTTCAACCACGCTCCTCCACGAACACGATTACAGAATTTTATTTACGATTGTACGAATTTTCTTTCAGAAATTTACTGTTGCTATATTTTTCATGGCAGAATATGCTCCAAACACTTGCGTTTCTCCAGTACCAAACTCTACGACCGAAGGTGTGTTGAGAAGTTTTATAAAGAGTTTTAAACGGACACGATTTTTTCCTACTCTTAACTCACCACAGGAAATGCTAATTGTTCAGCGTAGTAATCCATTAACATGTTTTAAAAATGTATCCACTTAAACTGAAAATAATTACTAACTTACTCGCTGTTTAATCAAATAAATGTTGTTTAAACGTATCTGATATGTATGTGTGTATATATATATATATATATATATATACATATATATACGTATATATAAGGAATTCGAAAACGAAAATAATTACTTTCTTACCATAGGGAAACCCTTGCACTTAGGTGCGCGTTAACAGGTTATTTACCTTCCTTTTTGAAATGGTTAGTTGGAAATAATAATAACGGATTTTTGGTTGGCAAAACTTGTCATACGATTGCCGTCATAAGTTATTTTCAGAACAAACAGAATTTATTAGCTTGCAAAATGCAAACTTTTGTAAGAAGTATGGCGAAGGTTTCTTAATGTACTTTCAAATGAATACGCCATTTCATACCAGACTGCCATAGACAGGTAACGGAACCCGCTTATGTAAAAAGTGATGTTTGATAATATTCAGAGAATCTGTTGCAAATACTCGCCACAAAATTGGCAGTTTATTGAATTGCGGATATTATTGTACGATGAGGTAAAGGCAAAACTGTCACATCATACAAGTTTACCAATCTCAGGTGCAAAACTTTTCGCTACTAAACGAATTCTTTACGAACGCGTGGGGCTGATGCCATATCTAAAATTAACGCTTTAATTTTTTCTTTATTTTTTTATGTTGGGAAATTTTAGATTTGGCTGGTTATCATTAACAATACTGCCAACAGTAACTTGTGTTACATTCGTGCATCACATCGATACATTACTAGCTAAAATATTTTAATATGAACTTGAAGAAAGCTCGTAACTTCAATAAAAGCAATTTTTTGTTTTAATCTCTGAAATACCCTGGTGTTATTGAATAATAAATGTGTGATTTGAGCACTGGTATATTTCAACAAAAATAATCATAGACAAAGATTCGGTCTTGCTTATTTATTTTAAGGCATTTTTATACATGGATGAAGTTAAGGTAACACGGCCTCATCTTCCAGTTAAACACAGAAAATCTTAAGGACATTTTGCATACTAACATTTTGTACACACACGTGCAAATTTGAATATCGTACCCAGTTCATCTTTTAATTTCAGGCTGCACTATCGCCTGTGTTTGTGACATGGCAGTGATTTGGGAGTTCATTTTTTCTGAACCCATTCTGTATGTTTCGATAACTTACTAACACAAAATTTCTAATTTAGTAATTTCGCATGCAAAATTATTTAACCCTTTTTTTTATGTGCCAATTTGAACATGGTTTAAGATNACTAATTTCTCATGCAAAATTATTTAACCCTTTTTTTTATGTACCAATTTGAACATGGTTTAAGATCATTTATAAACTGTAGTCTATAGAAACAAAGTTTTCTGAAAAGCTCAAATTATTAAAAAAAAAACGCAGTTTATGTGCGCACTTATTGGATTAGCATCTGCTCTTTAAGGAAATGTGCCACCAGCTAGCACAGTAATTTGCGCATAACAACAACTTCAGACTAAGCTGGTTTACGTTTGGCTTATACCATGGTTGCCGCATTAAATTCAGTTCATAAGGGGACTCACGTATTAATTCTGCGTTATTAAACAAGGGGGGATTTTACTCGTGTTGCTTCAGTGGTGCATAACTTCCAGGGTTAACTGGATTAAATTGTAGCCAACTGTAATTTTGACATTTTGATATATTCATTTGAATAAAAATATTTCTAATTGGCATGAAAAAAATCCCGGGGAATTTTCAGACCTGTGATTATTGTCATTCCAATATGAGGTCGTGTTTCCTTGTGGAGAAACACGTCTTCAAGCAGTTTCTTTCTTTCTGCAATAAATGTAACTGAAACGCGTGCGCTCTTCAGTAAATAATATTTTCCACGCCGTTCTTGTAAACTCGTTGCTTTTAAATCATCCTTGTGTTAATGGGTGGGAGGTTTGAAACAAAAATTAGGGGAAGAAGCCTTCCGAGGATGTTAAATATCTTAAGCAACTAGTTCCCATCCCCTTCTCTCTGCTAAACAGAGTTTTATCCCAAATGGCCGATTTTGGTTGAGACGAAAATATACTCACGTATTTCAAGATATGTTTTTATCGTATGTTGCTCAGTCTCCAAACCCTTCGTTATAATAATTGAACATAAAGTTTTATTAAGCACTTAGGTTACTTATAATTTACATGATTGATTTAAAAACGGCTTACTCTTCTAGCTAACAACGTTTACACTTCTAATTTAAAAATAATTAATTCGTGTGTCATAAAGGCTAGTTCCACTTTCAAATACTCTGCACACATTTATCTAGCACTGTGCATTTGGCCAGCATAGTTTTAAGCACGAGGACAAAACGTTCCAGATGCATTCTCCATAAAAGCTATAAAAAACACTGCATTATGTAGAAATTAGAAATTTTACAATAGAAATAACTGACTATGAAGATACGGGCAATATATAATACGTTAAAATGCAAATATACGTCAGAGCACTCTCTTTTATTGCAAGCTGTATATTTACCAGGGCTCAGTAAAAGAGAGTATTGTACACATAAAATAAGCTGTAATATTGACTGTCTAAATCACTTAAATTCGTGCTTTGGATATAGCAAAACTGCATCTTAAAAGTCTGAATTTCATTTCATCACAAACAATACTGGACAGGTTTGCCTCCCTTTTTACGAAATTGACAACCTAACAAAAAAGCAAAATATTAACAGAAATGTGTTTGCGTTGATGTACAGCATCACGCTCAACTCCCAAGTTAGAGAGCATTCAATAGAAGCAGTTCGGAGTTCAAACGCTTAGTCGGCAGAAGAGATCATTAACCTCAATTATCGATTAGCAATTGCCACAAAAGCAAATATTGCAAACACGTAAGAAATAACTCTAAGCACAGGTTCTTAAATGTACGTGTAAAACTATGGGTCTGTACCATGGTATTTGAATTTGCACTTTAAAAAATTACGAGCGAACTATTTTCAGTAATCCTTAAGTACACAGTAAAGGCATAGTCCTTATCCAAAATGTACCTAACAAGTTAATTAACCCAAATCCCAATAAACAAAAACTATAAGCATCAATTTTACCACCTCTGGTCGAATTTCAGTAAACAATATTGAAAAATTATGCCTTCTTGTTTCTCCGTTCTTTATTTCTCCCCTTTGCTCTTTTATTTCCCCCTCTCCCGTATTTTTTATCGCACTCGCCCTAGCTCCTAATCACACACTTTATTCAAAAAGTAGCCGAGAGAATAAATCTCATTTCCTTGAGAGCTCCGTGGCGGCAGTCGGAAGCCATTAANCCTTGAGAGCTCCGTGGCGGCAGTCGGAAGCCATTAAGGACAGTGGGGTCAAAACACCGCAGGACCCCATTCCACAGTTATCCTTTTACACTTTGTTTTGCTTCGTTTTCATTTCAACAGAGCCGTGATTTTACAAAAGAAATTGGTTTCCCTGTCGTAACTCATCGACGTACAGGGCGTTTTGATTCGAACAAAGAGAATAATTTGTGGACGCAGTAAACAAATTCAGTGAACGGGACTTATATTTTAACATTTAAATGTACTACTTCCGAACTTGAAAAACAAAGTTATTTTTCATTGTTATCACNAAGCCTTCCGAGGATGTTAAATATCTTAAGCAACTAGTTCCCATCCCCTTCTCTCTGCTAAACAGAGTTTTATCCCGAATGGCCGATTTTATTCGAGACGAAAATATACGCACGTATTTCAAGATATGTTTTTATCGTATGTTGCTCAGTCTCCAAACCCTTCGTTATAATAAATGAACATAAAGTTTTATTAAGCACTTAGGTTACTTATAATTTACATGATTGATTTAAAAACGGCTTACTCTTCTAGCTAACAACGTTTACACTTCTAATTTAAAAATAATTAATTCGTGTGTCATAAAGGCTAGTTCCACTTTCAAATACTCTGCACACATTTATCTAGCACTGTGCATTTGGCCAGCATAGTTTTAAGCACGAGGACAAAACGTTCCAGATGCATTCTCCATAAAAGCTATAAAAAACACTGCATTATGTAGAAATTAGAAATTTTACAATAGAAATAACTGACTATGAAGATACGGGCAATATATAATACGTTAAAATGCAAATATACGTCAGAGCACTCTCTTTTATTGCAAGCTGTATATTTACCAGGGCTCAGTAAAAGAGAGTATTGTACACATAAAATAAACTGTAATATTGACTGTCTAAATCACTTAAATTCGTGCTTTGGATATAGCAAAACTGCATCTTAAAAGTCTGCATTTCATTTCATCACAAACAATCCTGGACAGGTTTGCCTCCCTTTTTACGAAATTGACAACCTAACAAAAAAAATCAAAATATTAACAGAAATGTGTTTGCGTTGATGTACAGCATCACGCTCAACTCCCAAGTTAGAGAGCATTCAATAGAAGCAGTTCGGAGTTCAAACGCTTAGTCGGCAGAAGAAATCATTTACCTCAATTATCGATTAGCAATTGCCGCCAAAGCAAATATTGCAAACACGTAAAAAATAACTCTAAGCACAGGTTCTTAAATGTACGTGTAAAACTATGGGCCTGTACCATGGTATTTGAATTTGCACTTTAAAAAATTACGAGCGAACTATTTTCAGTAATCCTTAAGTACACAGTAAAGGCATAGTCCTTATCCAAAATGTATCCTAACAAGTTAATTAACCCAAATCCCAACAAACAAAAACTATAAGCATCAATTTTACCACCTCTGGTGGAATTTCAGTAAAGAATATTGAAAAATTATGCCTTCTTGTTTCTCCGTCTCTTATTTCTCCCCTTTGCTCTTTTATTTCCCCCTCCCCCGTCTTTTTTATCGCACTCGCCCTAGCTCCTAATCACACACTTTATTCAAAAAGTAGCCGAGAGAATAAATCTCATTTCGTTGAGAGCTCCGTGGCGGCAGTCGGAAGCCATTAAGGACAGTGGGGTCAAAACACCGCAGGACCCCATTCCACAGTTATCCTTTTGCACTTTGTTTTGCTTCGTTTTCATTTCAACAGAGCCGTGATTTTACAAAAGAAATTGGTTTCCCTGTCGTAACTCATCGACGTACAGGGCGTTTTGATTCGAACAAAGAGAATAATTTGTGGACGCAGTAAACAAATTCAGTGGACGGGACTTATATTTTAACATTTAAATGTACTACTTCCGAACTTGAAAAACAAAGTTATTTTTCATTGTTATCACNAACGGGACTTATATTTTAACATTTAAATGTACTACTTCCGAACTTGAAAAACAAAGTTATTTTTCATTGTTATCACGACGAGAAAGGTGACATTGATATCTCATTTCGACTATTATTTCCTTTTCCATCTTTACTTTAATTTGGTAAACCAGTTTACTTTTCAGTCAAAGGACGCCCTGTTCACCCTTATTTCTCCACGCCTACAATCACGAGCACACACACACATACACACGATAATATATATGTTTGTATAAATATCAAAGCGTAGCCTGTCTCCTTAAGAAGCAAGTAGTGTGGCGTTAAATATTAAACTTTTATGTAAATGTTTTGCGTGCACTTAGGTGAAAAATAAAATAAAGTGCCGTAATGTATAATATATCAAAAAGGCGTTGTGATTTAAGTTTTTTAAACCTTACATACTTCATGTTTCATTTGTCACGGTTACTTAGTATATCGCATAATTACATTCACAATTATTATTTTTGCCGGACNCATACTTCATGTTTCATTTGTCACGGTTACTTAGTATATCGCATAATTACATTCACAATTATTATTTTTGCCGGACTAATTGAACCTATTTTTTTCTTATAAACACAAGATTTTCTTCAGATTGGCGTGATTTGCAGACAGCGGGTGAGCAAGGCTTCGTTATACTCCTTCCTCAGCGAAATAAGTAGTATAGAAATGTAGGTTCGGGAACAGNACAGCGGGTGAGCAAGGCTTCGTTATACTCCTTCCTCAGCGAAATAAGTAGTATAGAAATGTAGGTTCGGGAACAGGTATCGGGTACCGGGAGCTAGGAGCCACCAGTCAACTCCGTTGACGTCAGTTGTCGTCACAGGTGGAGGTCACGCTTTTCGGCTATGTACTAGACAAAATTGTCAGTTTCACGCAAAAATCACATCTGATATTGATGATTTTGCCCAAAAATCAACTTATCCCCCAATAATAAAAATAAAATGGGAAAATATATTAATCTAGTCCTTAAATGAGCAAAGCGGAATCGAGGCTCCTCGATGCAAGATCCACGTAGTCCTCAGAGCAGTAAAGCGTATTCGAGGCTCCGAGCCATGCCTAGTGGATCAGGCGGATCACTGGTCATGACCCCCAAACACAATGCTGTACCAAACCACCCCACCCCTTCCTGCTTCCCCACCCTGCTCTCACACCACCTTCCAATCTTCAAAATCGGGGGAAATAATAAAAAATATTCGAAGTTCAAAAAAATTAAATAAAAGCATTTATATCAAAAATTAATTAAACATCCAAAAATTTTGATGATATAATTTAATACATTTCCGAAAAAAAATTACTCTTTAAAGACTTACATGTTGTGCGCCCAACTGGGAAGTAACAGTGAAGACTCATGTCTAGAAAAGTACATGACAATTACTAGCTCATTGCCTGCAGAAAAATATAGTGATAATAATTTCCCTGAACTGAAACTGTTATTTTGCTCAATTCCTCCATCGAATGCATATGAGGAGAGGACCTTCAGTCAAAATAAAATTGGGTGGTCAAGCGTTAGAAATACATAAGCAGAGCTACAAGCGGTATGAATATTCAAATNTTCAGTCAAAATAAAATTGGGTGGTCAAGCGTTAGAAATACATAAGCAGAGCTACAAGCGGTATGAATATTCAAATCTACAATACAAATGTTCTTTTTTCCCCCAGAAATATTTATCATTCGAAACATACTGATTAAATTTGAAGTTTATGCTTGAATCGTACCTCCGTAATGCAGTTGATTGCAAATTGGCTTACGGTACGAGGTTTTCTGGGTTCGTGTACCGGGTAAGACACGTGTGTATTTGTAATTGTCTCCCTACTGTTGCGTATGTTTATCGTTTCATATCTAATGATATTGCTTTCAACTAGACGTTAAGTCCTACCTACCAACTCAGATTTTAAGAAATTATTAAGAAGTTATTAAAAANTTCAGTCAAAATAAAATTGGGTGGTCAAGCGTTAGAAATACATAAGCAGAGCTACAAGCGGTATGAATATTCAAATTTACAATACAAATGTTCTTTTTTCCCCCAAAAATATTTATCATTCGAAACATACTGATTAAATTTGAAGTTTATGCTTGAATCGTACCTCCGTAATGCAGTTGATTGCACATTGGCTTACGGTACGAGGTTTTCTGGGTTCGNACATTGGCTTACGGTACGAGGTTTTCTGGGTTCGTGTCCCGGGTAAGACACGTGTGTATTTGTAATTGTCTCCCTACTGTTGCGTATGTTTATCGTTTCATCTCTAATGCTTTCTCTAATATTGCTTTCAACTAGACGTTAAGTCCTACCTACCAACTCAGATTTTAAGAAATTATTAAGAAGTTATTAAAAAANATATTGCTTTCAACTAGACGTTAAGTCCTACCTACCAACTCAGATTTTAAGAAATTATTAAGAAGTTATTAAAAAATTAATTGCACCCATGTTGAAGAAAATAGGCTCATTAGTTATATCAATCAGTAAGTGCTTGTTTTATAATGAGGGAATACAAAAGCATCGTAACAGATATACAAGGCATAGTGAAATGAAAGGAGATTTTATCGGAAAATAACGTGTTGGTGTTTTCTACATGTTGATTAAATTAAATTCCACTGCCAGAAAGAGAATAATTTCTGACTTACGTTCGTAATAGAATTTATGTTTGGAACATATAAATGAAAAGGCAGTTCATTAATTTAATAAATGGTAGATCGCAGATCGAGACGTAAAGACGCAGTATTACACAGAATATTAACAATTTACTTTAAAGTAATTTTTTTTTTNTAGATCGCAGATCGAGACGTAAAGACGCAGTATTACACAGAATATTAACAATTTACTTTAAAGTAATTTTTTTTTTCATAATTGCCATAATATTATATGCTGTTCGTAAAAAAAATATTTTAAAAAAATTATTGTGCCTTTNATTTTTTTTTTCATAATTGCCATAATATTATATGCTGTTCGTAAAAAAAATATTTTAAAAAAATTATTGTGCCTTTTTTAATATTTTAGATTTTTAATAAATAATTTCATATTTTATTAATATTTAAAATATCTTAAATGTCTATCTAACGATTTAAAAAAAATTAATTTTTGCTGAAATTGGTTTTAAATTTTAGAAAATATTGTTTTGCACTTAAATAAACTACTTCTAGATCTACAACATTTTTTTCCAGAAGTATTTAGGCTTGAAACANTATCTAACGATTTAAAAAAAATTAATTTTTGCTGAAATTGGTTTTAAATTTTAGAAAATATTGTTTTGCACTTAAATAAACTACTTCTAGATCTACAACATTTTTTTCCAGAAGTATTTAGGCTTGAAACATAAATATTTTTATTAGAGTATATGTATAGTCTAAAGGAGACCTCCTACCTGGCGCTTGAACTGCATCGCAGAGTGCTTTAAATACACGTTGTTCCACTAAACTATTAAACGTGCCTCCAATGTACTGACCTGCGAAGATCTGTTCAGTGCTTTCAGAACGTCGCGCACAATATAAACACAATTTCATAGCACTCCAGGATTGCTAAAACGTTTCTCTTTTTTTTTTCTTTTTTTTTAACGTTGTATTTCAAAATATACGCTTCAGATACGTACAAAAATACTTAAAAGTCTTGAAATAAGCATTGCTACAAACTTTCCACAAATTAAATGACAGGGTCACCGCTTAAAGTTTCACAGGTACACGAAGTATGGCGTAAACACTGTACGCCAGTTCAGAGCATTGCGCTTAGTGGCGATGGTGCGCTTGACGCACGTGGCAGTGTCGTCCTTGTTGCTCCCGCACTTCTCGGCCTCAAACGCGGAAAATACCGTGGCTCCAGGTAGGCGGCCTTAAGAAGCAACATAAAGTATTAAAAGCTCTTTTTTTTTATTAAAATAATTTAATTTACGGTATGTAAGTATTATATAAGAAATGTGGCTCATGAGAGCTGTCTTAAAATACCACGAAGTCNCGGTATGTAAGTATTATATAAGAAATGTGGCTCATGAGAGCTGTCTTAAAATACCACGAAGTCCCGTATATTCATACACATTGGACCGGGCGGCATGGCTGCCGTGCGGGAACTGACATTTTCACTATGCCAGACAGCACCTTTTGTCACTTCTCTACATAAAATCGCGAGTTCCTATAGAAATCGTATTCAGACATCAGCGTGAAGACGAATTTCGCTTTTCAGCACAGGGAGTGTGTTATATCTTTGCTTACAAACGACGGCTTACACCCTTCACGGTTCATGTATTCCTTGTGATTGATATGTGTTGAGAATATATTACACCAGCGACTCAGCAGGTGACGGAAGTCACCGGGTACCTCCCTCCGCTATGAACTTTGGCGCTAAAGCACTCTNGGGCGATGCCAGGCAACATTTTCGCACGACGTTCTCTCTCTTCCTCATTCTCCTCTTTTGGTTTCGTCTCGCCTTTGCCTCTAAACCATCTCTCCTGCCCTTCCCTGCTGCTTCTGACAAGCTGTAAGACCTCCACTGTTCTCTTGTGCGGAATTAAAAAGAAAAAGAGGAAATGTCGAGACGCCGTCATTCCGGTCCCTTGATTTATCGCCTCGAACTTCATAAGGTGCGCCTTTTCCCGTCCGTGCCACAAGCTTTTAAGTTCATATTTATTTTCATAATTTTAAACATTTCTTCCCTGGAGTAAGAGGAAAATTGGTATTGTCAACCATTATATGTTATCTGTGCTGCCATTTATTTTCTTATTCTCTTCGCCTCTCCTTCGTTACAGTCCTTCTAAAAGGATTTTTAGTTGCATGATATGGACGTGCTGCAATCGACTTGTCCGAAACTTTGTCCAGAGGACACACTGAGTACTAAATGGTTCACGTGACCGTGTGAAGTTTTGCCTCTTGTCTCCTGAAGTTCCAATGTGACATGTCTTTTCGTATCCCACTACTGTGGTNGTGACCGTGTGAAGTTTTGCCTCTTGTCTCCTGAAGTTCCAATGTGACATGTCTTTTCGTATCCCACTACTGTGGTAAATGTTTATAATTTTGTCCATTGGTGAAATATCTTAAGAAAAGGACACTCAATCCATAAAACACGTGGAAATGTAAACGACTCAAGCAACCCAAAACCAAAGTGGATATAACTGCTGAGGAGATAGATACGAAGCATAATTTTTTATTCAATTTTTAAGTACGTGCGTACGTACGGTGAAGTAAAATAATAAAACTCCAAAACATTCCANGCATAATTTTTTATTCAATTTTTAAGTACGTGCGTACGTACGGTGAAGTAAAATAATAAAACTCCAAAACATTCCAATCGTGAAACATTTCCCCCACGTCCATATATATTAAGTAATGCACGACGTAAAACAAAACTACAGCCTGTTGCGATGTTACAAAAACGCGGACTAAAAATACTGATAATATCACAGTTAACTTTTCATATACGTAATTGATTTGGCTTGTGAAGTAACCCTTATCGGAATAAACCGAAATAAAAGCGTAGCATTGCACAAATAATGCATATCCTCATCCTATTAAAATTTATTTTTTAAAAATGTGCTTAATACCAACCCACTGAAGGTTTAAATTTGCGTAAATGTTAATACAACTTTGCTACACAAAAAATAAACCACATCGACGTAGCAAATTCCACGTATTACGTTTGAAAACTCCATTAGAAAACACAATAACGCCTTTNAAAATAAACCACATCGACGTAGCAAATTCCACGTATTACGTTTGAAAACTCCATTAGAAAACACAATAACGCCTTTCGATATTATAATATGTCAAACATTTTCAAAAGCATGCCTGACTCCATAACCGCCATCATCCATACCGGCATGAATATTAGCCAAATTCTTGATTTGCTAACTAATTTTCTATAATAAAACTTATTATNGCCATCATCCATACCGGCATGAATATTAGCCAAATTCTTGATTTGCTAACTAATTTTCTATAATAAAACTTATTATTTCGGCTTTGGCGTTGGTTGCATTCATTTCTAGAGAAAAATCAGAGCGGTCGCGCATTGTGACGTTGTAACAGGGTCCTAGGCTGGTCCTGGAGGTAGGGGACAACAGACTCCAGCACCTCCGCGATATGATGGTTACTGGTCAGCGTGCCAGAGATGTGGAGAAGGCGCGAGCGGGATTGCAATCCGACAGCGCCCCTTACCACCACTCCAGGTGCTGGGCTGGTATGATGGTACGACGCAGGACTTGGCCAGGTGCACGCCGTGGTGTCACCAAACACGGATGCGACCAACGCAGTGCCGCAAGTAGACGAGTGATTCGTCGGAGAAGACGAAGGCATGCCACTCGTCCCTCCAGGCCCGTCATGCCACACGCCACTGCACTGCAGCCACAGATGCTTGCGGTGGATCAGCCAGCGGTAATGGAAGCCTGGAAAAAATGCCCTGATGCTGCAGACGGTGGCGAATCACGCGTGCGAACACAGTTCGATGTGCCACGTGCCTGAACTCCTGAGCTAGGGTGTGTGATGTGCCTGCGCGGTCCGTAGTTGCTATGCGCATCGGATTTCTGTCCTCGCACTCGTTGGTGGGACGGGTCCATTGGCGTCCTGCTCGTCGCTCAGCCCGTCATTCCTCGACCCACTAACCCCATAACTTCTTCACTGTGGTTGTATTTATTCCAATGCGATAACCACTTTCGCAGTAGGATAATCCATAATCCCGATAGGTCACTATTCTCCCACGGTCTAATTGGGAAACCTATTGGTATGATTGTTGTGTTATTCGAGTTTTAAAATGGTCATCTCTATTCACTTTATTTGACTGGTATTTGATATGATGGCACAAATATTTAAGATATGCTACAAAAATATAAAATCATTTTGGACACTTGGACAACCTCACGAGGCCTCCCTACTTGGCATATGGGTCTCATTGCCATTATAAATTTGGTTATTGGAGCATAATATAGTCGTTGAATAGTTGTCAAGTCAGCAAAAATCGTTGTAACTAGCGCTCTGTTTAGGATATTTATTCTTCAGTAAAGCAGTGTTTTGACCTTAGCGACAATGATGTGTCTTTTCCGAACAGATGGCAGTATTAAAACCCTATAGTCAAGGCTTAAAATTCTGAGGGAAGAGAACAAACGCATAGCTTATTTGTGCTATTTTCCATCGCCGTCGTAATGCTTCCTTATGGCGGGATGTGACCAAGAGTCATTTAATATTGTTTGTAGTCCATTTACAATTACTTCCAACTTTTCTAAAGCCCTGCTTAAGTTCTACTTTCAAGGTATTCCTCCGCCTCATATTAACAAAGCTTAATCAAGTGTAGGGAATTACACCAGAGGGAAAATTCCCTGCATTCGTGCGCACTAAGTTTAATAATACGTTGAATAAGAACTATTTCTTACTAGGTATTACCAATACACCTATTTTCCCTCTGTTTTAATTAATATTAGTTATAACTGAAATATTATAACGTATCGATAAAATATAAGCGAAATTATAGTTTAACCAAAAGTAAAGTAATTTTATATTAATATATGTATAACACGTTTTTGATGCATGACATGTTTAGGAAACACACAAACACGTCTTAATAGGGGTGATTTTTCAAATGTTTGATTCAAAAAGTGTGAAGAAACCGCGAATAGACTATACTAGGGATTCCCCTTACGCGCACACGGTCGCTGATTGCCCGCGAGTTGACGTGGGAAAGGCTGTTAGTCTAATAGCGTCTTCCAATTACTGCACTGGACTGCACTCACCGGCCGAGTGTCGCATATTACAATTACCGGAACTCGCACTGACCGCAGTCGTTTGTACATCTTCAAATTGTCGACTGCACAGAAAAAGCGCGCGCGCCGGGTGCAATTTTAGCCGCACTGTCTCCAGTGTCAGTGCGGCAGTTTGAGTTCAAATATGGCCGACAAACAAGCACTCGCTTCG
>NQII01001917.1:30363-46396 GCA_002778355.1 Clitarchus hookeri | reverse complement strand
ATGTTGCCCGGGCGAGCCATTTTGTCGAAGCACGCGGTTTGTTGTTCGGGGACACATGAGACACTTTGGCTCCCGCATACATGACAGTTTTTTTTATGGCGTAGTATAGCTTCGCCAGGGGAGCCCGACGCACACACGTGTTAAACCAGGCGACCACCCAGTCGTAATACAGCCGTCGAACAGGCAGGATAGAAACCACCATTATGCGGTTTCCCCAGTTGGGTCGTTGCACCCAGGTGTCGATACGCTGCGTATTACGGGTAGCGGGTAGATTTTCTGAAAACAGCACGAGGAAAATTAATGTGGCGCGTGTCTCAATACGTTCATTTAAAGCGAACGCTACATCTACAGTATGCGAGAGACAATGAACAACTATAGACGCTATAAAAAGGATGTTGGTGCTTAAAAGTGTCTCACCGCCTGAGAGCAACTATTTAGCTCAATTAATAAAAGTCTTGTCGATAAATTAATATTGTTTTCAAGAGTTTTTGTTCGTCGATCATTATATTTTAATGCACGCATTCTTTTTTGACGATATTTTTTTATTTATCCAGTGCATAATATTTCCTGCCTTGTCTTCGACGTGCTTATGTGTGCAAAGAATGCATCATTAAAAGTTTTAAAGGAGTACGAGTTGTTTCACTAAGATAAACACCGAAAGTGACCAGATATGTATGAAGTTAAATTTACCGGTTCTGTTTTACATCACAGGGATACTGGGGCGAACCTGTGTATAACCTTATTCATATGACTATTTTTTATCACTTTTGCACCATTGAATTTTTTTGTAAAACTGTCGAAAGAACATGGATTACTCGACACATGAATGACAATGGCGCGAAACAAGTTGATGACGTCAGCGAACATAGCCAGGTTTTTTTTTTTCAGATAGTTCACAAAGAACAAGAGAACTTCCTGGTCTGATTCTCCCCGAGAGTATCGCTTTTCTACCCCGCAATTCAAGTAACGGACCGTTTATGTAAATAACTGTAAATTAAATCTACTACCTAACACTATTCTTAAAATAGGCATTTCACCTGCAATATGAATAGTGTTTCATTCACCAACGATTTTCTTAGAAGTTTTGATATTACTTTCACTCCGCCTTCAGCCGCAAATGTACAGAGTTAGCCTTTTAGAAAATGCCATGCGTGGACAGGCCAAGGATTTGGCAGCGGAAATTCCATCGCGGCAAGCACTTTCGTGCTGTGTGGGTTCCTCCGTATTTATTTTACCGTTTTTCTTCGCTCACTTCATTTATCTAATCCACTCTTCGGAACCGGCTGAACTGTCAGCATAACTCTGGCAAAACTGCGCCCTTCGCGAGCTAGAAACAAAATTGTGGATATTCGTTTACAGATGCATGATTTATTTATAAGGACTGGACAGTGATATATGTAACCAAGCGAGGCAGTTTTTTTTCTTCACAAAAGAATTTAAAGGATATGCCTAACTCGTTTTGAAAGTTTTATATTATCACCTGCATGCATCGGTAATTCAACGTCAGCCCGGCTCTGTCGTTCGCTCAGGGTTTGACGTCGTTGTCACAGCAAATTATTTCTGCTCGTTCCTTTTCTTTTTTTTTCGTTCGTTATAATATGCCAATATGTGTCGCTTCCAATTTATTTTACATGACTTCATCTTTAAAATAGCAGAGAATTTTAACGAGTTTTCGTAGCATGCAAGTAACTTTATCTAGTGCTGAATATAGTTTTTCACCTAATAACGATAATTTTGTAACAATTTTTAATAAAATCTTATTTTTTAATTAACGAATTCATGCCAATGCTGGCTATTGGCTGGTTTGTACGAAAGTAAAAGAAAGAAAGAAAAACGATGTTGGCGTATGTGTGTGGCTTTCATTTAGCGTGTGGCACTTTAAATAGATCAAAATTTTAACCCTGGGAAGTTAGAGAAATTGACTAGCCCAGTCGATACACATGGTCACTTTTGAAAAGCCACGACTCCTCGAATAACAAAATCAAGGAAGCGTAAAAGAAAAGTGACCCGCGTGGAAAACCAAAATTAACTCGCTTTGTTGTTGAGTTTCTGGGGAAACAAAAGTATTCTAGCATGAAAATATTCGCCCCGAACTAAAATTAATTCGTCCGGGAAAATGTGCGTGCTAGCAACAAATTTAAATAAAATACGCTCGCCGCAGGGGCAAAATTTAAAATGCAGCCTTGCACACCCGTGCGCGACGAATTGGGGAATACATTATCTTCTTTCTTGAAGAACTTGAGATACGCCAGCTATATTCACGCACGTTAGACAAGCAAATGCTACGGGGAAAAATAACAATGATTCCGCTCCAAGAAAACAAATACCTGAATCAGCGGTCCGCAGTGGTGTAGTGGTTAGACTGCTCGCCTCCTACCAAGACGAGCCGGGTTCGATTGATTTTCTCATGTGGGAATAGTGCCGGACGTTGCCGCTGAGCAGAGGGTTTTCTCGGGGATATCCCGTTCCACCCGCCCTTGCAATCCAGCACTGCTTCATAGTCACCTCTTCGACTGTCAAGGCCTCGACGTTACGAGCCACACACTCACCTGAAGTAGCGACACAAGAAACGGATATTACGTAGTGCATTATATTTCCTGAAGGATTAAAGCTTGTGTGGGTGTATGTAGAATGTTAGAAAAATAATTGTATCGAATAGGAGTACCTTCCACTGAGAAAGCGAACGCTACCTACCTACGGAATTGCAATCTTAAAAGTAATGTGTGTGACAATAACGCCAGTACAAATTCCTCATATAGGAGTGACATCGACATGTCATGTAATTACGGTCTTCGTATTCTTTTGTAGAACACATGGCCAACGTGAATTTTATAATAGCCGAAGATAGATTTACAATTTGGCACAATAAGATTCGTATTCTCATAACGTAATTACCCAGCGCCCTCATACTTTAAGACGGTTTTGATCTGTGGAGTCATTATTAAACTGCAAAATTCCTATTTTGCTGAATAAAGTACACGAGAAACTAAATAATTCTAGCTGTTAAATGCCTGTGACAAAAGGTTTCGTTTAAAAAAAGTAACGAATTACTAGCAGAACTATAACAGAACTATCTGGCGTTGTCCGATTATAAGGGGGCTATGAGATATATTCGACCACGTTTGAGGGATTTTGAGCCCATTGAGTTGGCGTAAACAGTATTTTAAGTTGGTGCTAAAGGGCCCACAGCCAAATTCGGTCCAGGTACGGCTAACAGTTTTGTAATTATCCAGTTCTAAGGGTTTTGGATGTTTCAGGCCTCATCCCTTTTATTAGCATTATATTTAATTTCTTGATGTGTTAATTTCTTTTAACTAATTTTGATCTAAAATGTATTACAGGTAATTATTATTCAAATTTCTAGATGTGGTTCTGAACTTATATTTATCATTTGGATCTTATGGGGAAATAAAAATTAGTAGTTTCAATGGATTTTAATATAAAAATTATTAAAAATGACTATTTTTTTTCAATAACTGGCTCACAACTCTCAAAAACCTACTACTGGGGAGGGGAGGGGCAAAATGCAGTCTATAGCTAAGTTCAGATTACTAGCTAGGTAAGTACTGTAGGTAATAAAATTAAATTAATAGAAATACGACGGATTATGAACGAAATATACTCTTAAAATACGTCAACTACTACGGAATATACAGCTCCAAAATTTCGCAGAAATTCCGGGTGTGCAGTTCTGGATGTCTGTAGGAGGAATATGCGCAATTGGTATTTTCTGACAATAGAACGCGTGGATACATTTTTTTAAAGTAGTAAAATTTATGGTCATCCTCATATATATTGCGTGCCCGCTTTAGCCACTAAATAGTAATTGCTGTGAAGCTCTCCTATTTAAATAACTTAAAAATCATTAAATATATGGTTCTAATTAAGGTTTTTACCTGCATACTTAACTATACCAGTACATTAATGTATTAGCGTTTANCCAGGTACGGCTAACAGTTTTGTAATTATCCAGTTCTAAGGGTTTTGGATGTTTCAGGCCTCATCCCTTTTATTAGTATTATATTTAATTTCTTGATGTGTTAATTTCTTTTAACTAATTCTGATCTAAAATGTATTACAGGTAATTATTATTCAAATTTCTAGATGTGGTTCTGAACTTATATTTATCATTTGGANATTACAGGTAATTATTATTCAAATTTCTAGATGTGGTTCTGAACTTATATTTATCATTTGGATCTTATGGGGAAATCAAAATTAGTAGTTTCAATGGATTTTAATATAAAAATTATTAAAAATGACGATTTTTTTTTCAATAACTGGCTCACAACTCTCAAAAACCTACTACTGGGGAGGGGAGGGGCAAAATGCAGCCTATAGCTAAGTTCAGATTACTATCTAGGTAAGTACTGTAGGTAATAAAATTAAATTAATATAAATACGACGGATTATGAACGAAATATACTCTTAAAATACGTCAACTAGATGCCTTATATGTCGAGGTTTTAAAGGCAGAAATTCCGGGTGTGCAGTTCTGGATGTCTGTAGGAGGAATATGCACAATTGGTATTTTCTGACAATAGAACGCGTGGATACATTTTTTTAAAGTAGTAAAATTTATGGTCATCCTCATATATATTGCGTGCCCGCTTTAGCCACTAAATAGTAATTGCTGTGAAGCTCTCCTATTTAAATAACTTAAAAATAATTAAATATATGGTTCTAATTAAGGTTTTTACCTGCATACTTAACTATACCAGTACATTAATGTATTAGCGTTTATCATTCTTGTTTTCCACGATTTTAAAATACGAATCTGCATATTTATTTTTAATGAGTTAGTTGGCGGTAACAACGCCTGATGCTATTCCATTGTGGGCAGGATAGATACAATTGCGCCAATGGGACGGGCTGTTCCACTTCATTCCCTTCATTGTCCTGACAAAGCACTCTCTGATGATCACTTGCCCGGCCCTCTGAAAGATTCACACTTGGGCACTAGCAGGAGCACGGCGATGAGCTGAAGAAATGTGTCGTCAACAACTGTGGCTCTGCAGCAAAGAATTTTGGCAGATTAAAGTACACAGTCACTCTCGGAGAGGGCGAAATTGCGCAGAAAATGTTGGTAAATTTTTGATAAAGTGGCATGACGTTATTTGCCAGTGAGGTATATTGAGAAAGATGCGCCAAGTTTCATAAAAAAGCAACGGGTAGCAGTAATTTAGGACAGTCCTTCGTATCACATAATATGCTGTCATTTTGTACGTTCTCTTTTCCACAGAAAATAAATATTTCGTCTGAACTTACGCTCTAATATACATGATATGTTTTCTCTAATATACGTCATATGTTTCCTCGCTGAACATATTAAATCCAGATTTACTAGAGTTATTATCTGATCAATGGCACTTTTTTCTCGCACAATATTCTTTGTAGCTATTAATTTTTTTCCGTGTCTTTGGTGTACGTGTTTTCATAAAGAAAGTGTTACGGAATACTGTAATAAATATGTATGACGTTATCAGTGTACATTCCCATACCTTTATATCTATGGGTCCTTGCTGCACTTTTCGTTTCCGCCCCTTTGGCTTCTCGTCCTCGATTTTATTGGTCCTCAGTCGGGTTCTGGGTGAGGCTACGGCTGCGAAATGTTGATATTTCGGTGCAATCACACCGTGTCAGCCAGGCTCAATCATCCCCTGGATCCCTGAATGTTATCAGATTCCTGTCTTCTTGTATCGTATCGGTCTCCGCTGTTTTGTATTAGTTATGTTTCTAGAACAACCACTGACAGCATTTTGGTTGCTGGGGTCGCTGCTCGCGCCCCGACAATCATAACACCATCAAAATGATGATAGTCCTACCCTACATTTTTCTCTGTCGCACATACATTCATACACTATGAAATTTGAAGCTGTAGAAATGGTGTATGCTAGCCCAAGGGCCAAGCAAATGCCTTCCCTTCTTTCAAATCTCAAAATTAATATCCTTTAAATCTCTTTGCCAAGCACTTTTATATGAATAAAATACTTTCACCTGTTTGAATTTACTCTTAGCTGCGTTACAAATTGGTTACAGGAAGTATACAAACATTTCAAAGCACTTGTTTACTAAACGGTGTTCTATTTTAAAATCCATTGCACGCCGTTTTCGGTAGCCGTATTGGCAGAAACACAGTTCAATGTTGGGAGCCGGAAATTGGTTGTGCGCAGTCAGCGTGATCGGTCTACCTCATCTTCAGTCTGTGGCCATAACCAAACCATGCGACGTTGTCGAGGGCTGTTGTGGAACCAGGGGCATCTACGGATGCAGCAGCTCCGACGCAAATATGCGAAATTCCATCACTGCACCCGCCACGAGCGGGGCAAGTTAAATTATAAACGTCGGTTCTTGTGGAGATTTATCGTCCTGGTGGGCGTAAAACTCCGACCGGACGGGTTTTTGATTTACGACGGTGAAAGAGGAGTTGGAAAGGCTGACCTGGAGGGAGCGGGGAAGGCACGGTGTGCCCAGAAAAAAATTGGGTGGTGTTTTGGAAAGTGGGTATGGGTTGCGTTCCATTTCGTGTATCGCTCCCGATATCACGCGCGGATATTTCCAGCAGCGACGCACAACACGCACGTTAGGTGGCGGGGCACGGCCGAAGGGGTACAGGGGAGGGTATAAATGGACGAGCTGGAGTGGGGAGGAAATTTATACGCGCGGACGTAACCCTGTGGGCATACGTAACATTCAGCACGGAGCGGGCAGCGGCATACGTCACGGCTACACAGCCAGAGTCGCATGCCGCCGCGTTGTACCCCTCCTCTTCGTGTCGCCAACCCCTAGCTCACACGTCGCTTCCAATCCATCACCCGGCGATCCGCCGCGCGTCCGCGAACCAATTTTCCAGCCATCAGGTCGAAAAAATTAGTCATAATTTCTCACCCCTTCGTGTCGTCCATCAAACGTGATAATTGATGCGCGGGAGATAAACGCAGTCATCAGTCATTCCTCTACAAGATGTTAAACCAATTTGCGCAAATTCATAGCCTCTTAACGCATCCACTTTGCGAAATACCTTTACACCTGTCTGTCTCGCAAATATTGCAACGCTTCATAANCATAGCCTCTTAACGCATCCACTTTGCGAAATACCTTTACACCTGTCTGTCTCGCAAATATTGCAACGCTTCATAACTGTCAATGTTTCCAGAACAAAAGTAGCAGTCAGGTAATATTTTTTCTGTAACAAATGTTTGTGTAATATTTATTAATTTAAAATACAAGGACTAATAACGTTTTATAAGCACGATACCTAATAATCTGTCTCATATTTCCAGCTCAAAATATTATTTCGTGTAAAGTTAGTCGAAGTAAATAATATAAAAGCTCCCTTTATTNTCTCATATTTCCAGCTCAAAATATTATTTCGTGTAAAGTTAGTCGAAGTAAATAATATAAAAGCTCCCTTTATTTTCCAGATCGTTTTGTGCAGTTGCGTACACTACTTATCGTGTTTTTTTACTTTTTTTTTTTTGTAGTTCACTATACTACACCAAATGTAAACGTGTGTGTGTTAACGCACGCCTTATGGAGTACCCCTTCTTACACGGCTCTCCACAATAGTTAAACGTGCTAGATACTTATATAAAGATTCACTCCGTATCATTAAACATTGTATTATCTTACGCTCTATATTCCTGTGATGCTCTTGCAGCAGTCAATCTGTAACATTAGTGNTAAACATTGTATTATCTTACGCTCTATATTCCTGTGATGCTCTTGCAGCAGTCAATCTGTAACATTAGTGATTGCCGTCTTGATTTATGGCCTCACAGTCAATAAGACAATTTCTTGCACTGGTATGCTAGAAGTTGCAATTGTTCATTAAGAATATTTTTGTATGTTACATCTACTGATTATGTTACGTTATTTACAAAATGTCATTTTGTCATTTGATCCACTAAATGTTCATTGTGTTTTTAATTAATCCATGGCTGTTGTTTTCTGTGTTTCTACACAGTTGAAAAATAGTTTTGTTTTTAACATCTGCAATGTAACTTTAATTACCAATTGTCTCTCATTTTTATATACCAAATGTTCAATATGCTATTGATTATTCGTAGCTGTTGTTTTCTATGTTTTATAAACATTTTCTATCTCAATTGCATCTGTACTCTAATTGGTCAACTTTTGTATTGTAACCTTTAGCCTCAAGTGTATGTTTTGTATGTTTTATTATGTAACGTTTGTCAAATTTCATATCCTTTGCCATATGTCGCAGTGATAAAATATAATAAATGCTAAAATAAAATTTTTAAAAATAAAATAAACACTGTGGTTTAAATTGTAGAGACACTGCCGTGATGTACAGATTTTCTCCACTTGCTGCCGTTTGATTATTTATTTTCTTTCTCGCCTCTTCTGACTGACATTCGGTAAGGCAGCTGGCTCCAATCATCGCTAGCCTGTCATCCATTGTGACCCTGCCTGTAGCGGGCAATCGCCTGTAAGGTGTCTCTTTCATTAAAGAAGCTCTCGTAGCAGCGTTTTTAACTATATAAATGCACGTGGGGCTAAGTAGTTCACGTCCATGGAGAGCTGCCGGAGAACTTACGTAAAATCTCAATCCTTTATGCAAATATTGGGCACGTAGCCTTTTCCTGTGGCTGACGCCAACTGGTTAAACTGGTGTCAGTGATTAGTGTTGCTCGTGTAATTATCGCACGGTAATCGCACCCCTATTGCGGCTCTTATCAGCAAAGAGGGTCGGAGTTGACGTGCAGTTCAGATCACGTGCAAGGGTTACCGTGCTTACGTTTCATTTCGAAATATCCTGTCAGGATATTCAAGGCGCTCCACATGCGTTTGCTGCGGCAGATGGCAAAGTGTATAATTTTCTGATACGTAATTGCATCGTGTAACTGATTATCAGCTCTTGCGTATTCATTCCTTTCATGTCGAGAACGTTTAAATGTACAAGTTTTGTTCGTGGTTTCATAAAAGGATGTAAAAGTCAGTTATTCTTCCTTTCGTGGCAGGTTTTGGACTCGGAACACTTTTTCTCCCACTAGTTCCGGTAGAGCTATTTTATGAAACTTCACATATTAATTAACGTAAAATGCTTAACCACCGTGCAGAAGGCGTGTCAGGTTAGGTATGTGGATATTTTAAGTGGCTTATGGGGACTAAATCTACCAGGTAATTACAGTGCTGCCATTTTATGTGTTACTACTGCGCCAACCTAGTTACGTGTATATATCTGTATTCCTGCAGCATATGCAAAAATAAAATTTGATTAATATAAGCTACTTTACTTTACGTGTACTGAAGTCGTTCTCTCAGACTAACGGTAATAATAAATTATTTCCACTTGCGTGTGATATTCTTCAGTTTGTTCATAATTAGTGATATCCAAACATATTTAGGAGGAAATTAACTCTCCGCCTTTAATATATTTTAACATATTTTTTAAAGAAAATTATCATTTTCACAGTAGCTGTGAAAACAACTGTATTAAGCTCTAGAAAATTCAGTTTTATGCTCATTTTTTTACTGCGTGCAGTGCGACTTCATATATTGGAAAAATTATAGACCATAGGATACTTCTACGGAAAATCCGAAAAGTCTCTTCGTTTTTTTACTAATCAGGCAACGTGTTGCGCATATTAGATAATAATGCAGCCACCTTCTTTGCGAGATTGTTGTAACTGATAGTTGCCTCTCCCATTAGTGTTTCATGAGGGGTGTCATCTTAGCCACCAGCTGACATACGTAAAACAGACTATAAAGCTTGACTGGTGTGCGATGAATTCGTAGTACACTTCCTGCGTATGGCATAAATGAGTACACAATTAGCTTCGTTTAAAACCACGTCACAGAACAATTAAAAGGGGCCGCGGTGGTGTAGTGGTTAAGGTGCTCGCTTCCTACCAAGGCGAATCGGGTTCGATTCCCGGTGGTATAGCTTCCGGATTTTTGCACCGAACGATGCCGCTGGTTGGCGGATTTTCTCGGGAATGTCCCGTTCCAAACGCCTTTTCATTCCAGTGCTGCTCCATATTCACCTCGTTTCGCCCTCATCGGCTCTCGACACCNTATTCAAGGCGCTCCACATGCGTTTGCTGCGGCAGATGGTAAAGTGTATAATTTTCTGATACGTAATTGCATCGTGTAACTGATTATCAGCTCTTGCGTATTCATTCCTTTCATGTCGAGAACGTTTAAATGTACAAGTTTTGTTCGTGGTTTCATAAAAGGATGTAAAAGTCAGTTATTCTTCCTTTCGTGGCAGGTTTTGGACTCGNTACAAGTTTTGTTCGTGGTTTCATAAAAGGATGTAAAAGTCAGTTATTCTTCCTTTCGTGGCAGGTTTTGGACTCGAACACTTTTTCTCCCACTAGTTCCGGTAGAGCTAATTTATGAAACTTCACATATTAATTAACGTAAAATGCTTAACCACCGTGCAGAAGGCGTGTCAGGTTAGGTATGTGGATATTTTAAGTGGCTTATGGGGACTAAATCTACTAGGTAATTACAGCGCTGCCATTTTATGTGTTACTACTGCGCCAACCTAGTTACGTGTATATATCTGTATTCCTGTAGCATATGCAAAAATAAAATTTGATTAATATAAGCTACTTTACTTTATGTGTACTGAAGTCGTTCTCTCAGACTAACGGTAATAATAAATTATTTCCACTTGCGTGTGATATTCTTCAGTTTTTTCATAATTAGTGATATCCAAACATATTTATATTTAGGAGGAAATTAACTCTCCGCCTCTAATATATTTTAACATATTTTTTAAAGCGAATTATCATTTTCACAGTAGCTATGGAAACATCTGTATTAAGCTCTAGAAAATTCAGTTTTGTGCTCATTTTTTTACTGCGTGCAGTGTGACTTCATATATTGGAAAAATTATAGACCATTGGATACTTCTACGGAAAATCCGAAAAGTCTCTTCGTTTTTTTACTAATCAGGCAACGTGTTGCGCATATTAGATATTAATGCAGCCACCTTCTTTGCGAGATTGTTGTAACTGATAGTTGCCTCTCCCCTTAGTGTTTCATGAGGGGTGTCATCTTAGCCACCAGCTGACATACGTAAAACAGACTATAAAGCTTGCCTGGTGTGCGATGAATTCGTAGTACACTTCCTGCGTATGGCATAAATGAGTACACAATTAGCTTCGTTTAAAACCACGTCACAGAACAATTAAAAGGGGCCGCGGTGGTGTAGTGGTTAAGGTGCTCGCTTCCCACCAAGGCGAATCGGGTTCGATTCCCGGTGGAATAGCTTCCGGATTTTTGCACCGAACGATGCCGCTGGTTGGCGGATTTTCTCGGGAATATCCCGTTCCAAACGCCTTTTCATTCCAGTGCTGCTCCATATTCACCTCGTTTCGCCCTCATCGGCTCTCGACACCNATCCCGTTCCAAACGCCTTTTCATTCCAGTGCTGCTCCATATTCACCTCGTTTCGCCCTCATCGGCTCTCGACACCTCACTGTCAAGGGCCTCCAAATCTATCCACTATAGAAGAATTAAAAAATAAATCGCAGGCAGTACTGTCAGTCAGATAAAGTTATCTGTCAGTCTGCTGTCCAATACATTTAACGGCGCAATTTTAAACAGTCTCTGCATAATTCTGCACTAGAAGAAGTTGTTCCTACTGTTATGATTGGAATGGGCAGTCCTTAATTTATAACTGACGGTTTTACGTGAACGTAACGCCAGATACTAATTAAATTCAAGGTATATTTCAAATACCTAAGAATATTATGGGTCATGTTTTCATTGGTTAAATGATTTAGTTTTATTAATAAGTATGCTTAGACATGTAGCCAGGCTACGAAAGTTGTGCATGTTTGAGTAACCGCTGAGGCTTTACGTAGGGTCTGGCATACCCAAAAAAAAAGTAACGAAAATAGACGTTATTCTTTTAGACGTAAGAAATTTGCATGCGGATTACCAGCACGAGTAACATTAATTATAATATTTAATGTAGCCCACCTTTAAAAGTGGCGCACTAAAATAATTATTTCATTTCTGGTATTTGTAGTGTAATATGTGGTTTTAAATAATGTCATAGAGAAACTGGCATCAGTGTGTGATGTATGCTAAATAAATAAGTNGTAGTGTAATATGTGGTTTTAAATAATGTCATAGAGAAACTGGCATCAGTGTGTGATGTATGCTAAATAAATAAGTTATAAACTGATAATTTTTCTAAAATTGTGGGATAAGAATAAGTAGTTTGAAAGATAGTGTATGTAAAACTGAACACAAGAAGGCGCACAGAAATCATTAAATAATCATAAATTTACCATATATTGAGAAATATAGTTATGCCACCAATAATATAATAGTGATAAAAATGTATGTATGAATATTATTTATGCCAGGACACAATATATTTATATGATAATTTTTCAATTTCTAGCGATGCAATTTGAAAGAAAAATTTGTAGTGTTTCATTACCCTTTAAAAAATATAAAATTATGTGCATTCACTAAATATTTATTGATAAATTTCCGGCCAGCATAAAACTGATGTCAATTAGCATTTCCAGGACCTCTGAGATTGCTGGTTGCAGTCCATACCATGTATATACTCATTATTTTTAATTATATTCATCTTCCTAAAGCAGCTCATAATTATTTTAACATTATTTTTTAAGCAGTCAAATCCATAGCGCAAACAAAAAGGTTTTTTAAGATTAACATTCATATTTTTCATTAAAATAATAATTCCAAATTTAAAATAATAATTCCAAATTAAATACTAACATAGAGATATTACCATACACATGTACACTTGTAAATCTGTGCAGCATATAGTAAATATTTTATGTTTTTAATACATAATAATGTTTAAATAAAATAAACATTGAAACAAAAAAATTGAGCGATATTCCAATCGATACAGATGATGCGCATTCTTTTTTTGTTTACTAATACAGCATGGTTAGTTTAAAAAACCACACAAGACAAATGGACCACCCTAAGACGAAAAACCAATGACAATCACACTAAAAAAACGAATACCTACATGAAATACTGGATTACACATCAAGAAACGTTAGAATAATGCAAATTAAGGAACACGTAAAATATGACGTATCTATTAAAGAGTTTAAACATAAATCACAATTAAATTGTTTCGGTAGTTCAGTCGTGCTGAAAAAAAAATGACATTCAAGTATTTTACAGTTTGTAAGTCGTAGTTGTTACTGAAGAATGCCGAAGATCACAAAGTGTTGAAACTTGCAGTCTTGTAATAATTTTTCAATTGAACTAACATTTAAAACATACACATGGAGTGATTTTCCAATCGTTACAGTAGTCTAATGCATTTTATTACCAAACACTGTAAAGTATGATTTGCTCTACCACACTGTCATATTTTGTAAACTGTTCGATTCTTAACAAAGACATGTTTTCAATTTTACCGTCTCACCTTAATTAACATAAGTGTATACAACGTGTTCCTAAAATTCACCGACAAACACCGGCAGGTTATTAATGACGAAAATATATGACGAATGTATGTATCACTTTCCCTTAAAGTGATTATTCAGGGAGGTATACGCCCTAAAAAATCGAGTTCTGAAATGATTTCCGTTACAAATAGACCTATCAGGAAATACTAGAGATTAACCAACAAATCGGTGAATAGTGATTTGTGTGAAGGTGATCTTACACCTGTGAAAATGCTGTTGATAACATCCCCCTTCATCAGTAAAATAGGGGTTACCACCTTGTGTTGTGTTACGAATCAGTACTCCTATTTTCCTAATGCTGGGGGATGATATTACCAACCGCAATTTCACGGGTGTAATTTGTCCGTTCTACAAAACACTAATCGCCGTTTTTGTTGATTAATCTCAAATAATTCCTCATATTTGCAATGAAAATAATTTCAAAACTATTTTTGAGGAAACACAGTTTCCTTAATAATCGCTTTCAGGAAAAGTGGCACATGCATTGGCTTACATTGCGTGTAATAAAATTATACTGTTACTGATCTAGTATGGAAGAAATTCTGCCTCCCGGGAATGCACATTGCCGTCCTGGGAGGCCCGTTGCAGTTATTCCCTACCACCAGACGTAGCCATGAGGCGTTTAAAAATGTTACCAGGGTTTCCCTTTATACTGGAGTCACAATAGCCCGACGAACACGACAAGACAGACCGACACGTCATCACAGCTCAACGGAATTACATATTATATTTTATTCAGTGTTCACAATACCACGACAAATTATGCCTGACAATTGTGATAGTCGGCAGTTTGAAAATCCTAAAACGGCAAGTTATTCTTATAGTATCCAATATTTACTTTCTAGAGCTCACCATAAAGTGAATGATTATTTTTTCTTTTCACATTATTTGAATTTATATGAGAGAGAAAAGTATTTAAAAACAAACCAGAACGTTATTTTGGTGGCAAGCTAGTTTATTATTTACTACAGTAGGGATATACGCACTAAATGTTGTTTTATAATGTTATATTTAAATTTTTTGTGCGCCCCGACGAGCAACGGAAAGTAGAAGTAGAACCTTCTTTTGTCGGGCTGTCGGGGCTGCGATTTTGTAGACTGAGGTCACAGTTACCTTGCTTTTTCTACTCAGATTTCGTTGTGTCGGGGTTTTCATGTCGGGGTACGTCGGGGGTATTGCGACTACGACACAACACCTCAACATTGTCGCCTTGGTTTACAGTGGTGTCTGCACATACCGTGCAGACGACCGGCGAAGCATTTTATCTAGCGTATAAATTGCACTTTTCTTTGGGAATGGTGATCACCGTACCAAAATACAATGTTTCGCACTAGCTCGGGTGGAAGCTGCTTCTACGAGATATGCCATTCGAGCCTACATGCAGGCAGGTATGGAGGTTTATATGGCATAACCTGTCACACGATACTTGCTGCCACGCAAATAATGGCGAGTGCAACTTTTTTTTTTTTTTTTTTTTTTAATGATTTTACTCCTGCGGCTATACACAAAACTCCTGGACCACAAGTATTTCTACTCTCCGTCTGCTAGTACACAGAACCTACATACAATTATTCAGATTCAGACTGGTGCTTATCTAGGCCGCCAAACTGTGAACAACGCTTCAGTAAAAACAAACATTATTCAGAAACTACTAAGAACTCAGAATTATGTCTGCTTTGAATGTAAGAAACTTTTCATAGGCCTACATGAAAGCTAGCTCCACTTTTCTATTGGTTTCCCTAATTTTTGCAATCGGAAATGGTTAAAATGGACGTTTTCGCGTCCCTTTATGACCATGAAAATTCCGCTAGTAGCCATTTAAAGCGATACAGGGACGTTTGGCACGCATTTACCTTCCTGAAAGTCTCATGGAGGGAGCTGCCGAAGGAAAGCACACGTGCAAATTGCATGTCTTGCGATTAAGTGTGATCAGGCATATGGCGTGTGCGCTACTTTCGCCCTTAGGACTCCCACACACCTACGCCTCGGACCAACCAAGTGCTACCTAATAAAACTAACTTAATAGTGGTTCAGCTAACCCCTAATTAGTAAGTTATCATCGGTGAGTTATTAATGTGCATGTAATTTATGTGGATATATACATAATATGATTGTACATACATACGAACGCACGAGTATGTATGTGTATACATAAAGTATGTACATACACATAATATTCCATCTGCCAGTTGCGTTCATAATTTTTAAAAAAATTAATTTGTGGGCCATATTCCCTGAAAATCATTAGGCCTAACGTAAGCAGTTCGTAAACTGGAACTTTATGGAAGATAAGATCTTCGAATTAACTATTGTTAGTGTTTATAGTACGGCGGATAGCAATACATACAAAAGGGAAACATTATTAAGCCCATTGCTGTTATTTCTGAGACAGTTACAAATTCAGTTAATGTATTAATATTTTTAATAAATGCCAGCAGTATCCTCTCAAATTTTTTTAAGTGTTAATAATATCATTAAATTTTATTTCTCATCATCTGTGATGATGCAAAATTTGTATGAAATTAATTTTGAATAAGAGCATTCTCCCTTTTCTCTCTCCCCCCCCCCCCCCCCCCCCCCCC
>NQII01001917.1:0-17660 GCA_002778355.1 Clitarchus hookeri | reverse complement strand
TTGACATATCAAGCAAGATATTTGCTTTGTCGTGGTCTGAATATAATTTGGAGTACAAAGACAAGCAGGTGTGGCAACGAACGATTCACTGAGAATCGGTATCATAGAGGCCTTAAATCCTTTGGCGGTGAATTTTTATATGGAGTATCAGTTTTAATAATTTTGTGTAAGTGTTGAAACTCGTGTTGTCTGTTCAGCAAGCGAGTATCTTCTTTGAATCGGGCAGCATATGTAGTCCATCGGTGGAGAGTTGAACATCTAGCTAAACAAAGGACCGCAACGCTTTCGCTATACGTGTGCCAAGTTAAATTACAAATAGTTGGAAACCTACGTACACTATAACGTTTGCAAAACACAAAGAAGTCGATTCAACTTGCCTCTAATTAGCACATTTGCTTCAATAAGGCGTTAATTCGTGAAACTATTGTTCGTGATTCGCTATCAACTTCACAGAGAGTGAGTTAAGTAATATTAATGTTAAATTATACGCAGTAAACGGCAGAATGTTTTTTTTTACAAAGTTTATTTCAAAAGTGCTCATTTTGCTGAGAACAGCCTGTGCCTATATTTTAACATCTAAGTTCTGCATACAGCAGTGGCGTAATGTCGTAATACGCCGAGGCAACTGGCCTTCTCTGGCGTAAATAACAAATGTATATATGTATATGTATATGAGAGTATATTTTTAAGTGACCTTCCTAGTTGTCAAATGGATCTCATTGTAAAATGTTGTGTCTATTTTAATTTTTAAAAAAGTAAAGAATATTTTAATTTAATCTTTTTATTTTCCAGGACAAACCAAAGTCAATATTTTGTTGCAAATTTACAAATTTTGTTACTGAAACATAAATGCGATTGTTGAAAAGCATCCATGTAAGCACAAATCGTAAGGAGCCCCTTGTCCACGATAATTCTTCTGTTGAGCAGTTTTTTTAATATCAAAAGCGACAATGCTGTCTGTATCTTTATGAACATTGCTATATTAAAACGCTACAGTCACCGCTTCTGAGGAAACAGAACATACGCGAAGCTCGTTAATGCTATTTCCGATCGCCGTCGCGATGCTTGCTTGCGGTCAGAGTGGCCTTGAGGCGTTTAGAATGACTTGCTAGGAAGTGCCTTGAGGTGCACGCTGTGCGTTGACTTCGGCGACCCATACGTACGTGCGGCGTGGAATACTTGCAGCGGAGTTAGTTCACTCTCTGCACGCCCGCCCGGGTCGGCGCGGCGTTTGGTCCTGCTAACTTCAACGTGCGCTTTCCTAACTGCGTCTTACACCGCGCAGCGAACAACGGAATCCGCGTTAGAAAACCGCGCCGTTCTTCCGCTGCGGGAAAGCCCAGATAAAAGAAACTTCACTTTTCTAAATTTAGGCGGATCTCCGAGAATGCTCCATACGCACCTCAACCACCCTCATCGGCTCTGAAGACCTCGATGTTAAGAGCCGCCCAATTCTCTCCACTAGACCACGAGAATGGATTTGGCATCATGTGTTCGCAATTCAGTATTTTCTTTACACTCATTTTTTTGTCAGGCCAGAAACTGTGGAACTGACTGTTGTGGTATCGTGTTGCTTGCACAATTTAATGAATACCTTGGCAAAAACCAAAATCGTGGCGAATTACAAGAATCCGTACATGAACTTCCAGCTGAAAATAACCTCATGGTTTTTGTGAATGGACTGGTTGAGTTGAAAGATTTGGACAGCTTTTAACAACGCGGTCTTGTGAGCCTATGAGGGTGAAATGAGATGAGAATGGAGCCGAGCCGGAATGCAAGAGCGGGGTAAACGGGATATCCCCGAGAAAACCCGCCGAGCAGCGGCACCGTCTGGTACGATTCCCACTTGCGAAAATCCGGAAGTGACCCGGCCGGGATTGAACCCAGTTCGCCTTGGTGGGAGGTGAGCATATAAAAAGCTCAGATACCTCAGCCTCTTGAATGGACTGGTGCTGTGTGTACTAGGCCATAATAAAAAAACCTAGTACAAATCTGTATTTCTTAACAAGTTATTCTTTTGTTACGTGAAATTTTGTGCGTTAAACTACTATCCTATGTTAAAAATGAACCAAAATGAATACACAACATAGTGATTTAACAAACTAAACAGGCTTCCTATAGTAAATTAATTTACTCTGCTTTCTGAGGATGGATGTCTACTAACAAGACAAATTGTTAAGTAATAATTTAACTTAATATTTAAAATTATTTGTTTTATATCGTCTGTGTTTTTTATGTTATCGACTTAGTTATACGCTTTATACCCTACAATACACATAATATTTGTTACAAAATTGGTAATACCCATAATACCCTACAATTGAAATAATCATTATTATTAATCTACCATTAAAATTAAAGTGGTTATGTACTTTTATGTTCAACCTTGCAATTAAGTCAAAATTAACGTGTCTTTTTTGGCGACTTGCGATAGATCAGGCGTTGGCACAAAAGGGCTAAAATTGCATAAATAATTATAATTACAATATAATAATAGCGTAGATAAATTTTAAAAAAATCGTTTTATTTGACATGCTACCAATTTCTTTCCAGATTATTATTATTATTATTATTATTTTGTGTTTTTAAATTCGTCGTTGGACGTATTCCATAACGTTGGTGTCCAGCTGCCAACTCAACGAGCTGCTCATCGTCAGCAGCAGCAAAACGCGACGCCATCACTCAAAACAACACTTCAACAACAACTAAAACGAAGACTGTCTAGACGACGTCTGCACTACTCCGTATCGGACGTCGGACTAGACTCCTCCAGACGGAGTCACTGCGCCCCGCGGCGTAAACCCGGCCAGCGGAGTACGTGCTGCGATCTGTAGGGATAAAACTCCAGTTCAGTTCCGCTCTTAGGGTTCTACGCGGGCTCCGCACTGCGGGAAAATGCACTAGAAGCCAATAGCGGACAGCGTTAAGATTTCCGCGAGAAAATCCAGCAGTGTTGTCACCTCCAGCCNTACGGCCACTATCAAATGCGCTGAAATCTTGTTTCTTCTACATTCCGAGCTCTAACGTTACACAATCAGTATACTGTTAAAATCATTAATTTGTAATTTTTCTTTACTTAACCAAAAAATAATAATCCCAGGCAAAAATGTATCAGAGAGTCGTTAAGAATTTAATAGCACTTGTTAAATTAATGGATGTTTTTAAAATTATGAAATTTCCTGTAAAATCAGTAATTAAAAACTATTTATTCTTTGCTAGAAGATGTAACACAGACAAATTGTCGTAATCCAGCACCGAAACCATTTAATTACGTACTCATATATATTTCATGATGCAGGCCTTTCACAGTAAAATTAAAACTTATGAAACATCGGGTTTTTTTTTTTTTTGTTCAGCCAATTTGTATGTTTCCGCCGCGTGTAAATACAGACAGTGCCATGCGCTTTACTTTGCAAACACAATGTTTACAGTTCACTGCTCGGAAAGCTGTAGTCTACTGTATGTACCCAAGTATAGGAGTGATAAATAATGTGACCAATTACATTAAAAAGTACCTGCATATTAATGTATCTAAGTAATATCGCTTTGTGTAAGTGGATTGTTTATTTTTATACAATGCAGTTCCTATTTACTATAATCTCTTATGTTGCTCCCATTCCCCTCTTCCTTTTTTTTTTTTTTTTCTGGTTGTGCTTTTAACTGAAATAATTACCGTCGTATCTATCTGGGTGAGTATTTTCTCACGTAAGCCACTCGTCACCAAAAAGTACGATTGTGATTGTGGACTGAATTTTTTCTCATCGTAGGGTAGACAGGGTATTTTGATAAAATGCTGGATCATTTCGTTGTGCAGCACGTCCAAAAGCAGACATGTCATAACAGTAGCGAAACGATTCCAAAAGTCCTTATAACCCGTTATAAATAACATCAAAGCAATTGTTTTACATGCGGAATACTTTCAATATATAAATGTTAACCTAATTTCAATATAAATACACTTTCCTGTATCGTCTCAAATACAATAAACGACTGAACTAACATTCTGGTAACTATAGCCATGTATTTACTACGCGTCAGAATATTTCGTGTTAAGTACATGATATTTTATAGTTTCGTGCAGTTGTTTTCTTCTAAAGGAGTTTCTTCTTAGGTTAGTTTATTGTGGTTATCTATAAAATATTGCAGTTTTGATGTACGTAAATAAACGCTTGCACGGTACTGGAACTTAATGCCGCCACTGACCCACTGTAAACACACCAACAAGAGTTTTTCCAAGTTCCATCCAGGTTTTCATGGTTAATCTCGTTAATTTGACTTTCACATAAGCATAAAAAGAGTATAGATGTTGACATATCAAGCAAGATATTTGCTTTGTCGTGGTCTGAATATAATTTGGAGTACAAAGACAAGCAGGTGTGGCAACGAACGATTCACTGATAATCGGTATCATAGAGGCCTTAAATCCTTTGGCGGTGAATTTTTATATGGAGTATCAGTTTTAATAATTTTGTGTAAGTGTTGAAACTCGTGTTGTCTGTTCAGCAAGCGAGTATCTTCTTTGAATCGGGCAGCATATGTAGTCCATCGGTGGAGAGTTGAACATCTAGCTAAACAAAGGACCGCAACGCTTTCGCTATACGTGTGCCAAGTTAAATTACAAATAGTTGGAAACCTACGTACACTATAACGTTTGCAAAACACAAAGAAGTCGATTCAACTTGCCTCTAATTAGCACATTTGCTTCAATAAGGCGTTAATTCGTGAAACTATTGTTCGTGATTCGCTATCAACTTCACAGAGAGTGAGTTAAGTAATATTAATGTTAAATTATACGCAGTAAACGGCAGAATGTTTTTTTTTACAAAGTTTATTTCAAAAGTGCTCATTTTGCTGAGAACAGCCTGTGCCTATATTTTAACATCTAAGTTCTGCATACAGCAGTGGCGTAATGTCGTAATACGCCGAGGCAACTGGCCTTCTCTGGCGTAAATAACAAATGTATATATGTATATGTATATGAGAGTATATTTTTAAGTGACCTTCCTAGTTGTCAAATGGATCTCATTGTAAAATGTTGTGTCTATTTTAATTTTTAAAAAAGTAAAGAATATTTTAATTTAATCTTTTTATTTTCCAGGACAAACCAAAGTCAATATTTTGTTGCAAATTTACAAATTTTGTTACTGAAACATAAATGCGATTGTTGAAAAGCATCCATGTAAGCACAAATCGTAAGGAGCCCCTTGTCCACGATAATTCTTCTGTTGAGCAGTTTTTTTAATATCAAAAGCGACAATGCTGTCTGTATCTTTATGAACATTGCTATATTAAAACGCTACAGTCACCGCTTCTGAGGAAACAGAACATACGCGAAGCTNGCTGTATCTTTATGAACATTGCTATATTAAAACGCTACAGTCACCGCTTCTGAGGAAACAGAACATACGCGAAGCTCGTTAATGCTATTTCCGATCGCCGTCGCGATGCTTGCTTGCGGTCAGAGTGGCCTTGAGGCGTTTAGAATGACTTGCTAGGAAGTGCCTTGAGGTGCACGCTGTGCGTTGACTTCGGCGACCCATACGTACGTGCGGCGTGGAATACTTGCAGCGGAGTTAGTTCACTCTCTGCACGCCCGCCCGGGTCGGCGCGGCGTTTGGTCCTGCTAACTTCAACGTGCGCTTTCCTAACTGCGTCTTACACCGCGCAGCGAACAACGGAATCCGCGTTAGAAAACCGCGCCGTTCTTCCGCTGCGGGAAAGCCCAGATAAAAGAAACTTCACTTTTCTAAATTTAGGCGGATCTCCGAGAATGCTCCATACGCACCTCAACCACCCTCATCGGCTCTGAAGACCTCGATGTTAAGAGCCGCCCAATTCTCTCCACTAGACCACGAGAATGGATTTGGCATCATGTGTTCGCAATTCAGTATTTTCTTTACACTCATTTTTTTGTCAGGCCAGAAACTGTGGAACTGACTGTTGTGGTATCGTGTTGCTTGCACAATTTAATGAATACCTTGGCAAAAACCAAAATCGTGGCGAATTACAAGAATCCGTACATGAACTTCCAGCTGAAAATAACCTCATGGTTTTTGTGAATGGACTGGTTGAGTTGAAAGATTTGGACAGCTTTTAACAACGCGGTCTTGAGAGCCTATGAGGGTGAAATGAGATGAGAATGGAGCCGAGCCGGAATGCAAGAGCGGGGTAAACGGGATATCCCCGAGAAAACCCGCCGAGCAGCGGTACCGTCTGGCACGATTCCCACTTGCGAAAATCCGGAAGTGACCCGGCCGGGATTGAACCCAGTTCGCCTTTGTGGGAGACGAGCATGTTAACAACTCAGATACCTCAGCCCCTTTAATGAAGTAGTACTATGTGTACTAGGCCATTATAAAAAAAACCTAGTACAAATCTGTATTTCTTAACAAGTTATTCTTTTGTTACGTGAAATTATGTGCGTTTAACTACTATCCTATGTTAAAAATGAACCAAAATGAATACACATTGTGTTTGTGTGTGTTCACAACATAGCGATTTAACAAACTAAACAGGCTTCCTATAGTAAATCATTTTACTCTGCTGTCTGAGGATGGATGTCTACTAACAAGACAAATTGTTAAGTAATAATTTAACTCAATATTTAAAATAATTTGTTTTATATGGTGTGTGTTTTTTATGTTATGGACTTAGTTATACGCTTTATACCCTACAATACACATAATAGTTGTTACAAAATTGGTAATACCCATAATACCCTACAATTGAAATAAACATTATTATTAATATACCATTAAAATTAAAGTGGTTATGTACTTTTATGTCCAACCTTGCAATTAAGTCAATATTAACGTGTCTTTTTTGGCGACTTGCGATAGATCTGACGTTGGCACAAAAGGGCTAAAATTGCGTAAATAATTATAATTACAATATGATAATTGCGTAAATAAATTTTTAAAAACATTTTACTTGACATGCTACTAATTTTTTTCTAGATAAGTTTTTTTTTTAAGTGTTTTTTAATTTGTCGTGGGACGTATCCCACAACGCTGGGTGTCCAGCTGCCAACTCAACGAGCTGCTCATCGTCAGCAGCAGCAAAACGCGACGCCATCACTCAAAACAACACTTCAACAACAACTAAAACGAAGAGTGTCTAGACGACGTCTGCACTACTCCGTAGCGGACGTCGGACTAGACTCCTCCAGACGGAGTCACTGCGCCCCGCGGCGTAAACCCGGCCGGCAGAGTACGTGCTGCGATCTGTAGGGGAAAAACGCCAGTACAGTACCGCACGTAGGGTTCTACGCGGGCTCCGCACTGCGGGAAAATGCACTAGAAGCCAATAGCGGACAGCGTTAAGATTTCCGCGAGAAAATCCAGCAGTGTTGTCACCTCCAGCCAGCAGACAGCAGCACGTGTGTTTAATACTAAATTCTTTTTAATTCGATACTAACATGGTCGATATGAAGACGAAACTTTCTTTTCTACACGGAAAGTTTATTTAACAAAGTCTAAAACTTTAACGACGAAAACTAGTTCCCAATACGTCAAATGCTTCAGAATTGTAAAATAGTTACTGACAAATGATAATAATAAATAACTTTAGAAATATTTCCAGAAATATAATCATAGTGACACCTCTTGCCACTAGGTTATTTTATCGCACATATGCCTGTGTTATTTGTATAGAGCTGTCCGGTGTTTGTGTCTAGCGCAGGGGTACTCAAACTGCGACCCGCGGCCCGCGAGCCCATTCTTTGTGGCCCGCGCTCGCCGGTTTCAATAGATACATGTTACCAAATTCTTATTTTTAGGGTGTCTGTACAAATATAAAAAAACCAATACATAATACGAATTTATTAGAAGTTAAATGCACTGATGAAATTAGGCAATATTTTTTATTATTTATTATAATCCGGCTCCCTTGTGTTGCATGCAATTCTCACAATATCGTCGAGGTGTTAATCAGTCAGGCGACTTCTGTACATATTTTTTATGTACTACCTGCGCCCGCCATCACCGTATTGAACGAATAAACAAACTACTTGCAAGACGATACCCGACACTCTGAATTTTAAATGTCATCGAATTACCAAACCTACTTTTAGTTCACAAATATTATTATGTGAAGTGTCGTAAGTGCGGCCCGCGGCGGTCTTAGTTTTTCTTTATATGGCCCCCTAAAAAAAAAGTCTGAGTACCACTGGTCTAGCGTGTTAGCAGCGGGTTCCGTTCTCCGCTGCGGGGAAAACACGCCTTCACGGTACGTCGCGGGGCGCGGGTTGGGCGACGACCTCCGCAGACCAGGCCATCTTCGCGCTGTCCAGATGCGCAGGGCGTTGTCATCTTTCTTTGTATCTCAAAGCAAGTAAGGCGCGTGACGACATCTTTGTGGTGATCTGATTTCCGTAACTGTTTCCTGGCGACGAGGTGTCGGAAAAAGTGTTAGCAATTGTATCATACAAAAAAACCACATACCTCCGCACTGCTGTAACAGCAAACACGAATATGTAGAAATGCTATTTTTTTTTCTTTGCTTTAATTATACTTTTTTATTATTTGGAAAATTTGCGAGGCCCGTGTTTACTAGCTTGGGCAAGAACACTTGGCCGTTGGGCGTTTCCAAATCTAAATCCGGGGCTACGTCACTCGCGTACATTTGAAAGTGATTTCTTACCAACTTTAAAGGTCGTAAGTGGGCGTGAATGAACTGATTGCGGCAGTGTAGCGATCCTTTTCGGGCGCTATCAGTGAAGAACACTGCGCGCTCTCGGCAATGGGCGCCCACTACACCCGAAGCTACAGAGGAGTTCCATAGTTTCTGGATATCGACATTTTTTTTTTTTAACTAACCACTCTAAAACTAAGCGTTATGTGAGCCCGCGGTAGGGACGGGAGTTAAGTGCGTCTCAGGGCTAAGCCCCATACGCCTATACGGAGACATGCATCACGGCAAAGGGGGATTGGGCTGCCATGGCCAGATTGTGGCCATGACAACCTCCCTAAATGTACTTATAGGTAAACTATAATTAGAAGAGAAAGGGAAAAACCGGCATAGTCACCGTAAAAACCCTTTCGACAGGAAAGAATTAAAATTGTTTCTTGCATTATCTTTATTATGATAGGAAAAAGTGCTAGTAGAGAGGGGGCGGGTAACTTCTGGATATCGATATTTTCCGTGTTAAATATTTATACTGCGCGCGCCGTATATCTACTGCGCGCCTGGGCGACGTTCGCGAGTAGACCTGATATCGGCCACTGTCTCGGAGAGAGTTATGTTGGAGGACCAGGTAACTTGAGATCACAGCGAGAAATTGTTCCTATAATTAATAACTCACCAGTTAATATTAACTCCTTCAATACGTCCAATACGTAAATTACTTTTCAAATTTCAAATCAACAACGGAATAGTAGTAAATCTATGAAATGTTAATAGTGAAAACATAAACGATGTTGGTGTATTTCCGTCAACATTAGTGCAAGACTTTCAAAATATGAAGAGACGTGAGCCACCACGAAGAGTGATTTCTGTTGTTCTTTACGTAATATAGGAGGTTCTAATCTACTCAGTTTCACCGCCACCTATCGCGCTTTGTCTATTGGCTTCCGGGATACGTCAGTGATGTCTGCCGCGCTTGTGACCTTGCTCAAACTCGCAGAAAATGACTGGCGGGCGGTATACGCATCGCATTTCCGTGCAATTTCCCGTTGATGTGAGGCAATTTTCAACAGTGCGTTCATTACTCATGTTTCGAGTATTATTATCTGGTGGTTTCGTGTTTGGCGTTGAATGAATGACGATGATGTGTGACGGGGGTCGGGCAGCTGTTCCCAGGGAGGTGGGAAACCCAAGGTCGCGCTTCGGCAGTCTATCAAACATTCCCACTCGTAGCGATAGCAGGCCCAAACAGACATTTCCGCAGCTGTTGCGATGTCCTGCAACGAAATCCACATCACATATCGGAGGCACGACTAATCAAGAGCGAACTGCGAGTGCCTCTTACAAACACACGTGTAGTATTGAAATGAGTAATGTAATCGAAAATTGGTTTCGGCTGAAAGTTGCGCTAAATCCCATATTAATTTCGCGTCACCTTGAATCAATGGTGATGCAGGTGTTTGGAGGAAAAATTTGTGTTATTGACCCCAGGGCTGTATAGTTATTGGTAGTGGGTAATTTACGGTCGATTTAAAACTGTAAAAATTCTTCGTTGCCTGTGACAGCTTCTATTTTAACACAACTACCAACTTTGGCACCTAAAGCAATGTTGGGTACGAAATGTAAGAAAAAGTCACAAAGTTTTGTTTTTAAAAAAAAAAATTGTGTAATGGTTATTTAAAACTACATCAAAATTACATGATTTTTTTTTTTTTTACAAATTACTGATTTAGGAGCTTTAAAAAATATGGTTGCATATTTTACTGATGATTTATAATTGAGACGTCTAATACGAAAAATTTTATAACGTTTATCATATTATTTCTGTTTAAAATATAATTAATTTTTTTAAAATAATTATTTAGGTTGATTCTAAAATTTCATTAAGAGTTATATAATTTTCTTGATTTTCAATTACGAATATTTCTGTTCTTTACTCAAACGGTGTATCTTTTCTTCTGACATTATTATTTTTTAGGATTAGTTCTTTATAATATTCCTTATTAATTTTTGAAAATGGAATATTAAATGTTTCATATTTTAAATTTAAAGTTATGACTACTTATTTTAACTGTACAAATCTCATTTCATTTAGGTATCGCGGTAGAGCTGGTTATGAATTTCTCTTTGTATATTTTCATTATGAATAGTAATTTATTTTATAAAATCATTTTTCCTTAATCTGGAATATGTCCTGAGATATAAATTTCTAGCCAATAATTTTATGTTGAAAACAGTCAGCTGATTCAAATTTGGTGTTGTCATATTTTCCCCTTTTTATTATAAATTGTTATTTAATATGATTTTAGAAATTGAAATAATAAGATTTTATATATTTGAATTAATGTTTTGTTTACTTAATTATTTTTTATAATAATTTACTAATATTTCATTTATATATAGTCTACATTAATTAATGTTTCTTTCTTGTTTGAGGATGAGATGATAACAAATTACATTTTTTTTATTTGCATTTTTTTTTGTAATTTTTTTTTTTTTTCAAGATAACTTAAACAAACATATTTGCCACATATATCACATGGCACCTTTTCTAGTGTTTCGCATTTTTTCATTAGCTTTATAAGATTCTCTAACATATTTATTGAGCTGACCTCCCGTAGTGCAGTCGATTGGTGCGCCACCGGTCTTCGGTGCACCAGTTTGTGGGTTCNCTACAAGGAAGGGAGTATCATGCAAGGAGACATGCATCACGGCAAAGAGGGATTGGGCTGCCATGGCCTGCTTTTGACCATGACAACCTCTCTAAGTGTAATTTTAGCTAAACTATATTTATAAGAGAAAGGGAAAAACCGGCATAGTCACCGCAAAAACCCTGTCAAAAGGAAAGAATTNAAGAGAAAGGGAAAAACCGGCATAGTCACCGCAAAAACCCTGTCAAAAGGAAAGAATTAAAATTGCTTCATGCATTATCATGTTTAACAGAAAATGCTACAGGAGACAGAGGATAGGAATCATGCTCTTTATTATGATAGGAAAAAGTGCCAGTAGAGAGGGGGCGGGTAACTTCTGGATATCGATATTTTTCGTGTTAACTATTTATACTGCGCGCGCCGTATATCTACTGGGCGCCTGGGCGACGTTCACGAGTAGACCTGATATCGGCCGCTGTCTCGGAGAGAGTTCTGTTGGAGGACCAGGTAACCTGCTATCACAGCGAGCAATTGTTTCTATAATTAATAACTGACCTGCTAACATTAACTCCTTCAATACGTCCAATACGTAAATTACTTTTCAAAGTTCAATTCAACAACGGAATAGTAATAAATCTATGAAATGTTAACAGTGAAAGCAGAAACGATGGTGGTGTACTTCCGTCAACATTAGTGCAAGGCTTTCAAAATATGAAAAGACGTGAGCCACCACGGACAGTGATTTCTGTTGTTCTTTACGTAACGTAGTAGGTTCTAATCTACTCAGTTTCACCGCCACCTCTCGCGCTTTGCCTATTGGCTTCCAGGATACGTCAGTGATGTCTGCCGCGCTTGTGACCTTGCTCAAACTCGCCGAAAATGACTGGCGGGCGGTATACGCATCGCATTTCCGTGCAATTTCCCATTGATGTGAGGCAATTTTCAACAGTGCGTTCATTACTCATGTTTTGAGTATTATTATCTGGCGGTTTCGTGTTTGGCGTTGAATGAATGACGATGATGTGTGACGAGGGTCGGGCAGCTGTTCCCAGGGTGGTGGGAAACCCAAGGTCGCGCTTCGCCAGTCTATCAAACATTCCCACTCGTAGCGATAGCAGGCCCAAAAACAGACATTTCCGCAGCTGTTGCGATGTCCTGCAACGAAATCCACATCACATATCGGAGGCACGACTAATCAAGAGCGAACTGCGAGTGCCTCTTACAAACACACGTGTAGTATTGAAATGAGTAATGTAATCGAAAATTTGTTTCGGCTGAAAATTGCGATAAATCCCATATTAATTTCGCGTCACCTTGAATCAATGGTGATGCAGGTGTTTGGAGGAAAAATTTGTGTTATTGACCCCAGGGCTGTATAGTTATTGGTAGTGGGTAATTTACGGTCGATTTAAAACTGTAAAAATTCTTCGTTGCCTGTGACAGCTTGTATTTTAACACAGCTACCAACTTTGGCACCTAAAGCAATGTTGGGTACGAAATGTAAGAAAAAGTCACAAAGTTTTGTTTTTAAAAAAAAAATTTGTGTAGTGGTTATTTAAAACTACATCGAAATTGCATTTTTTTTTTTTAAATTACTGATTTATGAGCTTTAAAAAACATGGTTGCATATTTTACTGATGATTTATAATTGAGACGTCTAATACGAAAAATGTTATAACGTTTATCATATTATTTCTGTTTAAAATATTATTAATTATTTTTTAATTATTATTTAGGTTTATTCTAAAATTTTATTAAGAGTTATATAATTTTCTTGATTTTCCATTACGAATATTTCTGTTCTTTACTCAAACGGTGTATCTTTTCTTCTGACATTATAATTTTTTAGGTTTAGTTCTTTATAATATTCCTTATTAATTTTTTAAAATGGAATATTAAATGTTTCATATTTTAAATTTAAAGTAATGACTACTTATTTTAGATGTACAAATCTCATTTCATTTAGGTATCGCGGTAGAGCTGGTTATGAATTTCTCTTTGTATATTTTCATTATGAATAGTAATTTATTTTATATAATAATTTTTCCTTAATCTGGAATATGTCCTCAGATATAAATTTCTAGCCAATAATTTTATGTTGAAAACAGTCAGCTGATTCAAGTTTGGTGTTGTCATATTTTCCCCTTTTTATTATGAATTGTTATTTAATATGATTTTAGAAATTAAAATAATAAGATTTTATTTATTTGAATTAATGTTTTGTTTACTTGATTATTTTTTATAATAATTTACTAATATTTCATTTATATATAGTCTACATTAATTAATGTTTCTTTCTTGTATGAGGATGAGATAATAACAAATCATATTTTTTTTATTTGCATTTTTTTGTAAAAAAAATTTTTTTAAGATAACAACATAAACAAACATATTTGCCACATATATCACATGGCACCTTTTCTAGTGTTTCGCATTTTTTCATTAGCTGTATAAGATTCTCTAAATTATTTATTGAGCTGACCTCCCGTAGTGCAGTCGATTGGTGCGCCACCGGTCTTCGGTGCACCAGTTTGTGGGTTCGAATCCAAGGTAAAAAATGGGTTTTAGTTTAAATTTTGTAAGCGGTCCCTTGAAAAGCCTTTAGGCATAACACCAGGGGACGTTTATAAGCCCTTTATAATACAATACAGTAAAATACAATATAACACGTTCATTGAAACATGTTTAAAAAGTATTAATGCGCTTATCTTCAGAATTTTTATGTAAATTTAAACACCATTTTTTTTCTTAGCAGCATTTTTTTGTCTTTATTTATTTAGAAGCATTTTTATTATTCCATTTAATTTTTATTTTATACTAATAATAATGGATCCAACTCTCAATAAGTTAAACAACTCAAAAGAGTTTATAAAACTACATTAGTTAAACAAACAAATATAAAACATCAAACTCTTAACTATTAGTATAAAATTATTATATCAAATAGATATACAAAAATTGTCCATTATTTAAAATTTAAAAAAAGGATATTTTTTTATTATTTGACATAAGAGGGTTTAATAACTAAGAAGGATCAACTAATGCATGACATTAAATTTTCTATTTCATAATTGTTTTGTTCTTTATCTACAATTTTTCATATATTTTTATAATTTAGTTTTGCCGAAAGTATTATAATAAAATTGAGAAAAAGCTTGATCAGAAAATAAATTACCTAAAAAAATTTAATAACCCAAAACTTAGTTGTGTATTGAGTAAATTAAGAATTTTTAAGTAGTAATTGTGGAAATGAATAATATATCATGAAGCAATAAAATAGTAATTACGTATAAAATGTATATATGAATTGAGTTAATAATTTTAATTGTCTACGTAATTTCGAATTTTACAAAGTAAGTATAAAAATTTAACAGAATATTTTTTTTAAAGAAAAATCGTGGTCAGTTCGAGCTTTCTCAAAAATGTATTACTTTTATAATTATGGTGATTTTTCAAAGGCTTGATTCAAACAATTTAAAGATACTACGAATGCACTCCTAGCGGTAACATTTTCGGTATTTCGTGTTGCGAGTCAGTGGCGGTAGCAGTTGAAATTTCTCGAAACGTGTTTTCTCTACACCTCATCCCCTCGCTGTATACAGGATATTCGGAAACTAAACGCCCAAACTATGAGCGGTGAATCCTTATGAAAAAGAAAGTCGAAAATATACAGGACACCATATACCTAAATATAATATTAAAGGAGATATGAGCATGTAAAAATTGGGTTTTGAAAACGTATTTTCGCTGAATGCCTAGTACTTTCTGCCAGCTGTAGGGATGGCGACGTTTTACCAGCAGTACGTCACACACGGTCCCATTTGGCGCGCTACGGAGCGTCAACTAGTGGAAGGCACGTCGTTGATGTTATGATGTATCACTTCCGTAGGTATAATTATGGGGTTTTTGGCACAATGGGTCCTTAGTGATGATGTAAGAATCGCCCACCATCTTGGGTCAACCATTTTAAATGATTTAAACCTTTATCTTTTAAGTCCGCCATTTTGTTTTTGAGTCCGCCATTTTGTTTCTGAGTCCACCATTTTCTTTGTTTTTGAGTCCGCCATTGTGTTTTTTAATCTACCATCTTGTTTTATGAGTCTACCGTCTTTTTTTTTTAGACTTACGTCTTATTTTTGGGCCTGGAATCATGGTTTTGGGTACGCCATCTTGTTCTTGAGTTTGCCATTTTGTTTCTAAGTCTACCATTTTGTCCACCACCTTGTTTTTGTTTTCCTCTACCTTGTTTCTGCTATTTGCAATCTTGTCCACCATCTTGTTTCCACTTTTCTTTTGTTTATGTAAGCTGTTGCTAGAGCCAGGCCACCATATTTTTTCGTCTTCCACCATCTTGGTTCTCAGATCGTCTGCTAGGTGGTGCTAGCTACCATCTTCGAAATTTCTTCCATTGCCCACCAGGGCACCATCTTGGTTCCCACACTGTCTGCTAGGCAGCGCTAGTGTCACTTGATGTCATAAGCTGCTAGGAGTGCTGGTGTCAGTTTGAGGTTAAGGGAGATATTCCATGTGCTGTATGCAGACACTCGCCTCTTTTGACATGACATGGTTTAATACAGTATAAAAGCTGTAGAGGTGAGGAGTGGCGAACTGCCGGCTCTTGGATTGGTAGACAGACGCCCTAGTCGACTGAGCCACCAGGACATGGATGCCAGTATTGGTCAAAATTAGATATATAATAACCACTGGGATATGTATATTCGAAAGGCAATGAAAAATGTAGTGTGAGAGGTCATCAGTTTATAAGCATAGTTATGGATAAATCACAAACCATTCAGGCTAGGTCCTAGAAATTTTGTATGTAGGTGCCATTATGCAATCTGATAACATACATATGTTAAGACCCCAAGTACTTTTATAGACAAAGTTAGCTTACATTTGCAAACGATGGCATCTGGCAGTGGATGTGTGGATCAGCCGCCATCTTGGATCCAACATTTTTAATGACCTTAAACTTGCCAAGAACACTTTAATTTTGCTGATAATTTTTTTATACTAGTAAAGTGTGTCTATATCCGGCACCCACAGACTTATAAGCATAGTAAGCCATAATTTCGGAACTGTTTAAAATATAGCTGCCAACTTCATATCATAGACATCGCTCCTGATGTCAATCAGGGTTGCTGATATTGCACAAGCCGAGCGCGATTCGGCTTACGTAATCCTTTATTGTTACTTGACACATGTAGCCATCGTCATCCTGGCCTTAGTTGCACTGTAATAGAAGAAAAAAGTCGTAATACGTTTGTAAAAAAATTTACTCCCACGACTAAAAGAGAAATTATATTTGTGTAGTAAAAACTAATAATCATGTCGTAATGTCGAATATTGTAATTNGTTTGGGCGTTTAATTTATGAACATCCTCTATATTTCCCACTTGACTTTGCATAAGTGCTTTACTCAGTTGGTTGGTCGAATTCATCCCTACTCTGTATTGCCTAATTTAAATGTTAATGGAGTTACATCCCCTTTAGAAAATATATATATTTTTTGGCTTTCCTATATTAACATGAGTGCCTGCGGGCAGATTTTCCAAGCCACTCATGTGTATGCAAGTAACAGCATATAACAGTTCATAACAAGATTTCTTAGTGTGTATACAGCAGAGTATTTTTTTAAGCTTAGTAAACCTTGTCGTCATGTTTCTAAGGAGACACATGAGTGAGTGTTTCTCCACCTGACACGACCACCCAACCTCGCCATCAGATCTCCATCTTACAGGGGGTCGGGAGTGGATGATTGTCGCTGAAAGCGGGAATATTTTCGAACAGGAGAAATCCATTACGTGTGTCGCACCCTCAGTATTTTCGGCCCCTGCCCCCGTAGAGAGGACGATGACAGTATGGCGATGAGGCGAGCCTCGGCGCTCAGAGGGGGGTGNGTAGAGAGGGCGATGACAGTATGGCGATGAGGCGAGCCTGGGCGGTCAGAGGGGGGTTAAGGGGATGTCCCGGAATGCCTGAGGGTGTCATCGCGTCTCGGGGGGTCGTTAGAGCGGATATTGCTTCCACCCTCGTCTTGCTGGGGCCCCTTCGGTGTTTTCTGCTGTTGTGTTCGCGAAGCTTTTATTAACAACAGCGGCGTGGCCCCTCGCTCGGAACACACATCGCCGACCCCCTCGCGACACAGCCGAGGGGTCTGCGAGCAAACACTTTTCCCGACACGTCGGAGGGTAGGTGTGGGGAATGGCGCGAGGCGTTTTCCAAGAAGCATCTCGGTGCAACGGCAGGCTGGAACAGAAAAAGCAATGGAAACTCTTCGTACACTCGTTGCCATAACAATTGACGTACTGTAAATTGACCCTTTGCTCAGTGAAGCAGGAACAATGCGGGAATTGGCCGTGGCCTATGGAAGATGCAGAGTAAAAC
>NQII01001916.1:324262-416452 GCA_002778355.1 Clitarchus hookeri | reverse complement strand
GGGGGGGGGCTGGAGGGGCAAACTAAAGGGGGCACTGAGAGACAAAGAGAGAGAAGGGAAAGGAGTGATGATGTAAGAGCGAGAGATAACAGACTGTTCTGCTAAGCTTCTCTCTAAACATGTCCGGACAGTTTACAACTACCACTCCTTCCTTAATTTTTTTTGTGTATAGCACAAACCCCAAAAAATTTATTCTTTTTTTTTTTTTGCAAAAAAAATGGCGCACTATACACTAGTAAATACAGTAAGTACATCTGAAAAAAACTGAGTATGATGCTCTAACTGTCAAATGTTTAACGATAATTAGTGGTTAACTGGTTGCCCATATGATCAAAAATTGAACTTCGCAGTGCATGCTTTTCTCTAATGAGAAATCGGTTTGGAATTGCCATGGTTACAGTAATAATAGCAATATTCATAAATCAGTTAAAAAAACCTTGCTTACCTCAAGAGTCATATCAAAGCTATTATCCAGGGAAAAATTTTCAATAATTGAGAATCAATTATTTATTAGACACGCAGAAGATAGTACATGATTCGCAGCACAACAAAATGGTAAGAAAAGAGAGAAATATTGAAATGGCACATTGATGCTGTTTTTTTAACAAAGCAGGATAGGCATTTAGAAGACGCAATGAATCATCAGATTCAAGCAATATAGGAAATTATGTAGTACAAAGAAAAACTGAAGAACTTTTTAGAAATTGCAGCAGTGTTCACCGGCTTATTTAACTTAATACAAAATGACCTGATAATATCTGTATCCAATGTTGTCAAAGCAGAAATTATGAAATAAATTAAGGGAGCAAAATTTGTTTTCATTAGCTTGCTTGGATGAGGCAACTGACGTAGGTGATTTCTCTCAGTTGTAAAATGTATTACGTTACACCCCCAACGGCCAAGTACAAAAGAGACTCCTGGTCTTCCTAAACATTTCAAATGATCATTCAGCTGGTGCAATGTACAATATTGTTGAGAAACTTCTGCACGATTTTGAATGTGAACACAAACTTGTGGCTCAAAGTTATGACAGCTGCTGTCATGACTGGGCACATAAATGGATTACAAACCAAAGGTAGAGAAAAATTTCCTCTTGCCATATTTATTCATTGTTTCACCCACTAACTGAATCTGGTACATCTGAAGCAACTTCTTACATTTAAGAATGCAAAATATTTTTTTAACACTCAAAGAAATATCTTCATTTTTTTTTTCTTTTCGAAGTTTACAAAACCAACACAAGCACTTGACAACGAAGTAAAAAAAAAGACTGCCACGTGTTTCACAAACTAGGTGGACGAGAGTTCTCGCATAGTGTAACGCGTGTTGAAACTAGGAAAGAGCTCACTTCTTTGTTCACGAAAATGGCCAGCCTTGGCGCAAACTGCAGTCACACTGCTTACCTCCCACCAAGGCGAACCAGGTTCAATCTCCGGCCACGTCACTCCTGGATTTTCACAAGTGGGAAATATGCCCAACTATGCCGCTGGTCTGCGGATTTTCTCAGTTTCCCTCACCCTTGCATTCCGAAGCTGCTCCATTCTCACCTCATTTCACACTAATCGGCTCTCAAGACCAAGTCGTTAAGAGCAGCCAAACACTCTCAACTCAACGAGAACTGGGATCCCGAAACATTTACTTCCTCCCGAGGGTTTTTTAAGTGTTTGGAAGATTTCTCTCTCATTTTTCTTTTACTCGTACTTTGTGATATTTTCCAGTTCACAGACCATTTGTATGAAATATTACAAACAACGACCAACAACATCGGATACTGTGCCAGGAAATTCTAAGAGCTTAGACATACACTTCAAAACAAACATGTGGATTTTGAGTGCAAATGGAACAGGACACAGGCAGATGCCGAAGTCTATGAACCAGAAGCAAAGCGGAAAAGGTGTGGACCATCTAGATGAAGAGACGCATTACACACGATTATACTAAGAGATCATAGAGATAATTCTGCAGCAATTGACTGATAAGAATCAGTAACCTGAAATCCCTGCGCATTTTGTAACTACTTGACCTCAAAAAATTTTCAAGCATTTACAAAAATGTTTTCCAGAAGTTGCAGTTAACTCAATCAGAGACAATTACAGTAGTATTTTTGATTTTGTTACCCTAAGGTAACCTACACCTTTTGTTACCTACATGTCAAAAGAAATGCATCAGAACACAATAAACAAACTACTTAATTTCATTATACTGAATGACTTAGGAAGGACTTATTGTGAAGCAGTAAAATTGTATCAGTGACAAATGTGTCTGTAGAGCGTTTTTTTTTTAACCTTGAAAAAGATAATAAAACTATACACGGAATTCACAAGGCCACGAAAGACTTGCGCAATTTTCCATGTTAGCAATTGAGAAAGAGTAACTGTGTAGTGTAAGTACTATAGCTAGGGAAATCTGTCGTCTGCCACTATCTTGTTGCGGTGGATCAGAGAACCTACCCCATGCCCTTCACTCTAGGAGGGACAAAGTGGGCAAGAAGGCAACTACGGCTCTTACAGCCAATCAATTGTCAAGCTATCCATCCCAGTCAGCCTTCAGCTACTCGAGACTTCACTCCTCTGTCACTCCTAAACAGCTATTCGAGCCACCCCAGAAGACCAGTGGGAGACCACACCTCATCGTAGTCTGCCTACGCCTTTGACTGCCCATGGGCTTGGACATTGCAGACGCCACCTGCGACTGCCACCACCCAGAACCAGGCAGCCCTATGACCACCCAGAACCAGCTTGACCACCAGCCGAATGCCAGCTGCCGACAGGGCTCTGAACACTACCAACAGATACCCATCATTAGCCAACCCTGATACCGGCCTGCAGCAGGTCAGCCAGCGCCGGCACATGTCCTAGCCACTCGGACAGTTACATGGCGTGTTGACGCCTTACCCGGCCATTTTTGAATACAGAGATACTCAAAGGCAAGGGTGAGTGAGCCTAGACATCCAGTCAGTAAGATCTATGTGACGTGTTCTCTGAACGAACACACTAGAACCCCGTAGGTCGGGTGAGGTGGTTCAAGCACCCCCCACCATCACATGTCAAACTTCTTCATGTTGGGGTGTTAAAATAGGTAAATTGGAATTTCACAAAACAGCAAAATTGAGAAATGATTTTCAGTAACTGTGACATTTTGTTAAATCGGGGTTCTACTGTACTTCATTACAGTACAAGCAACAAAACCCTATCTTAAAAACATTAACATACTATGCTTTATAATCATATACATATAGAAATTAACTCCTTACATTTTTATGCATTTGAGGAGTATACGACAATGTATTCTTGTAAAAAAATTATTATTGAGCCAAAATAAAATAATTGTGCAAATTTGCTTGTACAAATAATTTGTGAAGAAAAAGCTTTCTCCATTAGCATGTAGTAAAATGTGGCTGTAGTCTTATTGTCAAGGTCATACTAAATTTGGAGGAATATGATATGAAGATTCGATACAAGTTGTAAGAATAACATGAAACTAAGAAAACTTAAAACCTACAAAACATTAGGAAAAAGACGAGAATAAAATACAAAAGGAAATTGTTAGGAGAACAGAGCATGGGGAGACATTCTGCAGACACATGAAAGGTATGGTATGGAAAAAATATGAGCCCCTAATTTCAAAAAGGTCTTGAATACTTCATACTCTGTCCCCACTGTAACGTATGGAGTATACACTTGTTCAATGGATAAGAAAATTGCTGTTTAAAATGAGAGCTGCAGGAATTAAATTAATGACGAGTATGTTGGCTGTGACAAGACAGCATCTGTGAATTTGGAGTGATGGGGTACAAGTATGATGATCACAAGAGCAGGAACCAAATGAGATATCACAGGAAGCCAAATGAGATAGTATGAATATGCAGAGAATGTTAAAGGAAAGGTTACCTAGGAGAATGACAGAGTTGAGATATTATGAAGCAGACCCCAAGAAGAACAAAGAATAGTAAAAATAAAAATAATATTACGAATGCAGGAGAGCAGACAATTATGGAAACAGGGATGACAATAGTCTATGGCTTTCTTTTTTGGATTAGAAACCAAACCAAAATTCTTAGTTGTACTGCCAAACAAATGTATCATTATTTATAAAACTAACAAATCTTCCCTTCACTATTTTGCATTTATAATGACTGGCCATACGAAAGCCAAATATAATTAGGGATATCACAATATCAATTTTTCTTGATTCCAGTTCTCGATACCTATGCAGAAAATCTACCTCAATTTCAATTACAATTCCAAGAAGATTTTGTCAATAACATCTGTTCAACTAAAACTAAAAAAATAAAAATAAAAACATTTATGTACTAAGAATAGAAACATGAAAACACAAAAAATATAAATCAAATTTTACACAAATACGTATTTTTTGCTGTATACAGTTTCTTACCTGCCAAACATGAAAAATGAACCAAAAACTAACAGATATAACTAGAATGTGATTACAGTATAATATACAGTATTATATGAAAAAAATTTTCAATTAAATTTTGCCCATATTTCAAAAACAGTTTAACAAGTTTTTGTTCAAAAAGACCAACATTTTCAGTCTCTCTGGGTCCAACCTATTACGTTTACTATCGCATATTACACCAGCTGTGCTGAACAGTTTTTCCTTGTGTTGTTTTGATGGATTTTTTATTATATACATTAACATTTTTAACTACACTGAAGAGGCAAAAAAAAAATGGTATAGGCATGATTATACAAATAACAGAGGAATGGAACCAATCAGAGTAACGCGATGCGGTCGGCAGCTAGATCTGTTACTGCTGCTACAATGGCAGGTTATCAAGATTTAAGTGAGTTTGAACGTGATGTTATAGTCGGCGCATGAGAGATGGGACATAGCATCTCCGAGGTAGCGATAACATTTGGATGTTCGCATACGACCATTTCACGAGTGTACCGTGAATATCGGGAATCCGGTAAAACATCACATCTTCGACATCGCTGCGGCCGGAAAAAGATTGTGAAAGAACGGGACAAACGACGACTGACGAGAATCATTAAATGTGACAGACGTGCAACCCTTTCTCAAATTGGCGCAGATTGGATTTGGGGACTGCCCTGCAGGATTCATGGTGTGAATTGCCTCCTGCATACCTTCAGACATTAGTCGAGTCCATGCCGCATCGTCTTGCGGTACTTCTGCCTGCTCGGGGGGGGCCCTACATGATATCAGGCAGGTGTATCACATTTTTTGGCTCTTCAGTGTATTTGAAGGAAAAAATTCCATACAAAAGTATGTCTTTGGTGTGGAAACGTTGCGCGGCGAATCACTGTCGTGAAAATATGGCACCACTGCTGCCTACTGTTTACACTCCACAGTCCGCACATTACTAACATGACTGCTGACGTACAAAATGTGATACTTCCCCGCACAATAAACGTGTTTTGCACCCGTTTGTAAATAAATCACTTTCCATCTCACATATATGCTGTTTAACGGTTGCTTAAATATGTAGGCGTTTCTACGTGGTGTGTAATTTACAATGTCACATTCTGCATTGGAACAATTTCTGGTTACAAAGCGTAACGAGTTTAGTACGCCATGGTTACATGGTAAAATGGTAAAAGTCGATGGCAGTGAGTAAGAGAGCTTTGAAAATTAATTCAGTTTTATCATACATTTGTTGTGTAGATCTGTAGACCATACTTTTATGGCAATCTCATATAATATGATACCTATTGTGTTGTGTTTCATTTACAACACACCATCTTTGTTGTCCGTGGGTCGGTGCAGTGATAAGCAAGTATGTAATTGGAAAATTAAAGAAAAACCTCTATAACCATTGAAAACTTAATAGCGTTTAATGTTCTAAGGACTCACGAAAATATAGACGGTGTATAGACGGTGTATAAGGCATGTTAGAAAATTTATAGATAGGTTTCTTAACAGTTTAAGTATGGTTCTCGACTAGATTGTGGAGTGTCGCGTGTATTGAAGATATGAATATTATCTTAATTCTTTCATAGTCCAACCATCCATCATTGAATGCAATTTTTAGTGACAGGAATAAATAATTTTTACGACAGGCAATAACAAAAAATATTCGAAAATTGATAGAAGCTGACATTTTGGGCTTTAATTACATAGGAATTTTGCCGGGACCGGGAAAAGTATACCGTATTTTATTGCATACACGTCGCCTGCGCATATAGGTCGCACCATTATTTTCAAAGGATGTTAAAAAAAAAATTGTATTTATTGTTTATAGCCACGAGTGGCTGATGCATGCGACCTTGGCGAAGGTCGTGTGGCAACTGTGTCCTTGCAAGAAAGCTGTGTTACCAAGCGTACAGCGCAGGCACAACGCGCCGCAAGTTTGTTGGACGTAGTTCATCTGGAATGTTCTGATATAGCGCTCGAGATGCAACCTTGACTGCCGGAGTTTATATATTTATCGGAAGAAATAACTTATAAACATGTATGTAATTTAATTTGAAGTGATATTTTTAAGACAAAAATTTTATTGAGCTTTCTTTTTATATATTTCAAGTATTTCTAACGATCTATGTTAAAAGCAAAAACCTAACCATTATTTCTGCAGTTTAATTTTGTGAGTTTTAAATAAACGTGCAAAATATAGAAAGGCATTTGAATATTTCCGTTAGGTAATTCCCTCCGCAATCCTTAACAGAAAAAAATATTTTAAAAGAATCAAAACGAATTGATTCTTGCTCAATATCTGATAATCGATTATTTTCTAAAGCTTTCTGTGGAGTGTATGAGATAGTAGCACATTAGCGTTGGTTCTCGAGTACCAAATGTTAGCCGTGACTTACATGTCTTTCTCTTATATTGTCTTTGCGCCGCACGTAGTGTTGTTTTGATGTTGTGGCAGTGAAGAGGTGCAACAGTTTCTTGATGGAAAAGCGATGTACCTACACCTACCTACACCGCAGGTTACAAAATTAAAGTGATTTTGTTCGCTGAAGAGTTTGGAAATCAAGCCGCGGGCCGTGAATTCAGAGTAAATTAAAGTTAGTGCGGGGCTGGAGGAATTTTTCTCACTTATAAGTCCCACCCCAAGTTTTCAATAAAGTTTTTTTAATAAAATGTGCAACTTATATGCGATAAAATACGCCCCACTCCATCCACTACGCGCAATTCGCCGGTTGGAGTGCCAGGCCTGACAAGGTGTGACCCGGTAGCCTCTGAGCGGCTCAAGATGAAGCCTTAACTCCACCCCAAGTCAGCTAACTTGCTCCATCCACCGCGTGCGATTCGCCGGTTGGAGCACCAGGCCTGACGAGGTGTGACATTATCGCATCTGGGTAGTCTTAGCTAGGAAATTTACTGTCACCTGCACCTTGCTTGCTGCGACGACCTCTAGTATCTAACCTAATGTTATTCACCCGAAAAGGAGGGACTAAGTGGGCCGACAGCCAACCAATTGCCAGGTAATTCATCCCAGTCAGACTTCAGCCTGCCGACTGCAGGAGCCTCAGTCCTCCCTAGTAAGTTGTTCAAGACACCCTTAAAGATTGCCGGCACACCGCATTCCGTCGTCGTCCGCATGTGACCCGGACTGCCCGTGGGACTGGGCCTCACCAGCACCAGCTACCGGACCATCCAACACCAGCTGCACACCAGCTTCCCTTGGACGGAGCCGGCAGAGTCGTCCGTCGCCTCCTGTCAGCAGTCAGCTACAGCACTGGTCTACAGGTGGCAAGCCAGCATCCACTGCCATCCACACAGTCTTAGACGCCTACATAGCCTGCTGCCGCCCAAACAGGCCGACTCCGTATACCGGCTCCCTCTGAGTTAAGGCACACCAGCAATAACTAGCCCATAAGGCCACCCAGGGTTCTCAACCTGAACCCACATAAAAGAGCCCTCCTTGTAGACCAGGTGACGTGCCAAGTTTCCCAGCCGTCGTGCATCAGTTTCACCCAACAATCTTCATGTAGTGACAACCCATAACTCGTATACCTAGAAAGAACATAGTATGACATGCAGGAGAATGAGGAACTACGCACCTTGTCGAAGCTGCGCAGTAAGAAGCAGTGGTGCTGCTGCACGAAGCATCGCTGCTGATGCGACATGGCGCGAACCTGTTGCTTGCCAGCGCTCTCTCCAGCGCGCCGACGCAGCTTCAGCTTTGCTAGGCTGCTCGTACTGCTCTTGCGGTGGTTCTTACGTGGCCGCCCGGCCATCCGCCGCTCCTCCACCGCCCTTCCTGTGCAGCCGTTCACGCGCTGCCACTTGCCGCCAATCACACCCCGGCACTTCTCGCTGCCACACTTGCATGGCTGCACACATACATCATAAAGTCACACTTCCTACTACTCTTCTAATCTGCCAGAAGGACAGTGCAAATACACATGGAACATCTGGTCTGCCTGTATCATCTAACTGACTGTTTCACATAACTTAATCTCTCAGTACAAACAATGCATGTTACAAATGACAGTGACAATGATCGGAAGAAGTAAGATATCTTACTATGTTGTAGTCATATAATGTAAACAATGCAACAAATATGGTTGATAGTCGGCGAGAAGTGACACCTATTGTAAATCAAAATACCATTTGATTCTCTGATTAGTTAAGTGAAAGGTTATGTTGGTGACTTTTGCACTTTACGTGGTACATAAACATAAATGGATTAGGACATACCTATTTATTAACATTCCTTACCGAACGGAATTTCTTTCAATCATGGCATGTTTTATTTAATATTTGATTACATGCAAGTTTCGACACTTGTTACTTTTCTTGTGTACATTTGGCATGTTTTTAGGAGGGCTGGGCCGATACCAAATTTTGCAGATACTCACAGTACCGATAATGGTTACACAGATAATCCAGATACGAGATACAAGTACCAATAGTTCATTCAAGTAGTCTTTATTTTCATGCCTATACACAAGCAAACATGTCTCCACTTATTAAGCTTATAAAAAAAAAGTCACATTTTACAACCAGTCAATTGCCACAAAGTTAAAAAATTACAATTAGTATACCTAGAAATTTAAATCTTGAAAGGTATCTACAAATAGCCTACAAAGAATTTAAAATAGGCCTAGTTTATTCAAGTTGTATTTATTTTCTGACCTATACACAAGAAACAAAGTCTGGCTTAACTGAGCTTATAAAAAATTTTTGTCTGGCTTTATTGAGCATATAAAAAATTTTTGTGGTTGCTTTCTACCCTAAACATGTAAAAGTCACAATCCTAAGGGGCAGCATATCGGAACAAATAATTTTCGCAATGAGCTCAGTGATTTGAAGTGCTTTCCTACTTGTAGATGCCAGAGGTGTAAGTTTTTCAAATATGCTGTCAATTGTGTGGAAAGAAAGTTTGTATATGGTGGTGGTTTAGGTAGGTGTTGAGGTTAACAGTACACGTGTGGCATTGCTTGTTGTGGCAGATTAGGGTAACTGGAAACATGCAGCAGTGTCTGTGTTATCTGGATCATTCTAACTTACTTGACAATCTGAAGATTTTGAATAGTAAACACGTTTGAGAATAAACATTTTAACCTCTCAGCAGTGGACGGCATTTAGATGTTTCGTAAAATTTGACGTGGTGAAATTTATTTCTTTTATCTGATCCACTGTGCGAGATTTTAGCATTGCAGAACGTGCATACGGCCTCCTTCGAATCATTGTATGGATTCACAATAAAATAGCTACACATATTACTTATTTTGGTGCCCATTGTCAAAAAGCTAAAGAAATGGCATTAAAACTGAGACGTGGAAAATTTCAGCTGTTCTTTACGTAAAATACGTATTGTTACGGTAACTAACAAATTAAAAAACAAAAATATCAACAACTATGTGTACACTTAAACTGTCACTATTGATTATGTGTCTTCCCGAGACTACTAGTACTGTTAGTTCGCATTCTGCCGCAGCGCTGCCAACATACCAGTTGACTTTGACCTAGTCCAAAAAGAAGTTTATTCAATGTATATTTACTTCTAACAATGCTGCCCTCCTGTTTGAATGTTACTTGTTGCAATAAGTGTATTTCTTTTAACTGCCTTATTGTTCACGTTCCATATTATTATAATACGCTAATGTTAGCATCACCAAATTAATGTTTACGGTACGACGCGTCCAGGGATGTTACATAGCCACTCAAAAATTCTGGTACAGTTATCGCGAAAAACTGGTACATTCTACAAAAAATTGGTACATCTTGTCATGTTGATAAAACAAAAAAATCAAAGTCATTTTTTCCCCATATTGTCTAATATGGCATGAATAGTATCGTGGTAGACGTTCTGAATTTATTGTGACCAATTACTTCAGATACCAATACCTTAAATATTGGCAGACACCTTAGTATCATACCGGTACCGGCCCAGCCCTAGTTTTTAGTGATTATTTCCCAGAGACAGTAAATTGAGGTTAGTACACGTTTCGTATTGACGGTGAGGTTATGTCTTTAGTCTCTTTACAGAATGCGAAAGCCAAAGGTATATGTTAGCGATAGAGCCAAATAATTTACAAATTATGAACTTTACGTTATTGATCAACTGCTAATGTGTAAATTCTGCAACTGCAAGCTAGACTTCAAGAGAAGAGATACACTCGTAAAATATATTGCGAGTGACAGTCATAACAACGCGAGACAAAATCTGAGTGTTAAACAATAAAATTTAAATGGGAGAATGTGAGACTTTAGCCAAAAAGGAGAACGACATAAAAGAAGAATTCATAATCTAAACTACAGAAGCATTTGTGTCGGCTAACGTGCCGGTGGAGAAGTTCGATCATCCCAAACTTTGAGAATGATTTCAGAATTATATGAAGGGTGGTGGTGATCTCCCAACAGCCGATTGGCTGCAAAAAATACATTCCAATTGTAGCAGAGAAAAAATGGAGGACATTAAATTGGTGGTATAGGACAAACCTATCGCAGTGTCATGCGACGAAACAACTGGCAGGAGGAATCGTTGTTTATTTAATGTCATTTTCAAGACTCTACAACCATCCACGTCACAGTCTGCATTTCTTGCCGCATCTGTAACGTTGGACAGTGCAAATGCTGCATCATATTCCCAGGCAATAGTTGATGTTCTCCATAGGTATGAATTGCGCTATGAACAGGTACATAGTAGTGTTTGTGTCCGATTCAGCACGATACATGGAAAAATGTGTCACAACAGTACAAGGTTTAACTGGGGATCATTTACTCAATGTACAGTGTTGGGCACACAAACTTCATTTGGTTGGAGTTGTGTTGCAAGCAAACCTAGACGAACTAAATACTGTTGTGGCGAAAGTGAAGTATGCTTTCATTAACACAAGAAAACAAAAAAACCAGTAAATGGAATTTCTGCAGTCCAAGTATCCACACACTCCTGCTATGCAAAAATTATTTCCTCAACCAGTAGTCACGCTGGTAAACAGTCAACTCTCGTTGTACCGAAAACGGATGTACCGATAAACCGTATCCACAGTTAATTTCCAGTGGTGCTGGCAAAACTCCTGTATAAATAATGATAAAGCTAACCACTTGTATCGTTTATCAGATGTTGTGTCAATCAAAGTATATTTCGGATTCAGTCACCTAAGATTTCCTACAACGATACGTTTTAAGCTGGTTATTTAAGCAAACATCTAGTGAATAGATGAAATACGTCATGCGCACTGCTGTTTATCACTGCTCTGCGGCGCATTGTCTCTTGCCTGTCTTCCCAACACATCACGTCTGCGGCGTGGTGCAACGTACGAGTCTAGCTTGCTACTTCCCCTTACACGCCTGACGAGAGGAGAAGTGGTTACCTAGCAACCAGCATGGCGACATAGTGTACTCTCTCTCTCTCTCTCTCCCCTCTTATTGTCTCTCTCAGCCATGCACCTACCTTCCTTCCTTCCTTCCCTTACATACGTTCGAGAAGGGAATCTAACAAAAGAAAAAGCACGTCCTGTCTTTCTAGGCCGTGCACGGTTGCCTTCACAAGCCGGCCACAGAGCCAATAAAGTGTGCCTGGCGAACATAGAAATTTTATGAAGATTATCCGTCGCTCAAAATATTTGCACCTATCATCAATTGTATTTCAAAGCAAACGGTTTCGCCTGCAAATGTGATGCAATATATTTTAACGAGGAATTATTATTTGCAAATACGGTTTTCTTTTGTGATTAAAGGTTGTTTTTTCCCATAAGGTTGGTGTTTCATTGTATCTGGAGTAAAATCAACATGATTTCAAGGTGTTATATTAATTTAACTCAATGGGCAGGATCTTGGCAAATAAACTTATATGCCCAGAAGCCCTTGACATACCCTTTTCACAAAAAATAGTTTAAACATCGAGCAACTGGTATTACCAAGCGTAAAGTTCATTTTCAGTAACTTCTTGCGGGGAAATTGAAGTATTTATATTAATTTATTTTAATGGACATGCATCTTTTGAATAAACTGTTCAAATGCAAGGGTCTATTTGACACCTTTGGTAGTCTAATAATTGCTACGCATAGGGCCCGAGTGCAGTGTAACTCGCGGCAGGGAAAATCAGAGGAAATGGTTTTGAATGATTAATTATTAAAGACCATGAAGAAATAAATTTTAATCACCCTATTTATTTATTTGTCTAAAAATTAAGTTTTTTTTTTTTTAGTGAAATATTACTAATTACTTTAAAGGACAGACATTTGCCACGTGTGCAAGGTGTCTGCAACATGTAGCGGTGGGAGGGGTAATCCTGCCACCACTTCCCCTTCTTCACCTGCCGCCGTGAACACACTGCAGATTGATTAATTCTCAGCATGCTCTCAGCTGATCGAGTGCGCGTAGGACATTCAAAATTTGACTTGCATTCGGTGTCATATTATTTTTATTTTCTGAGGGTTTAAAAGTTTTAAGTCAGCTTGCATTTTGTGATGTTATATTCTTTATTTAAAAGAGTTTAGGTGATATGTTTTTTAATGTATTAATTACAGTAATACTAATACAGTAATACTTTTTGTAAAATTCAAATTTTTATTGTGTTTATTAGCTAAAATTTATTCACAAATAATAAACAGCTCTAATTATACTAAAACCAAACATAAGATCAGAAGTTGTATTTTATTGATGTACATTTAGAACCCTCATCTACTGAAATCCTGCATGCATAGGAATTTTTTGGCAGTCCCCTGTAAAACGGTAGATAGGGAGTCGACTGTACTTGGTTTGAGTCTGTTAATTATTTGAATGAACATTTACAAGATATTGTTGAGTTTCTTGAGAAAATCAGTGAAGGAAATAGTGAGGTTAAATTTTTAAAGGAAATGCATGCAGAAGAGCTTAATGTGGCAAAAATACAAGATTTAATTATTTCTGAGAACTGTACTGGTTTGATTGATTTGCTCACTTTTCTTGAAGGGTCAACCTACCATACTGCTCATGCTCTGGCCATTAAACTAAGAAACCAAGTCTGATCTCTCGAGTGCTGGTGTGTTTTCTTACAACCTGAATGAGCAATTGTGTACATTAGATGCAATGAAGGAACCAAATATAAAGCAATGCCTTAACCTGGCAGCACATAAACATGGAGTGAAATTGGCTAAACGGTTCCACAACGATCCCTGTCAGAAAACATTTTAAGTCACTAGTTTTCTTCTCAATTCCACAAATGTGTGCAGACTTAGCAGTGAAAATGCAATCATTCATAAATCCATTAAAAACTTACCACGAGTATCACAGCTGCCCAAAGATACCTTCTTACATGGCTGTGTGGCATTTAAGAAAATAGAAGAAGAAATTTTGTCTAAAGAGATTAATGAAATCGACATTGCTAAGGTGCTTTGTTAATTTAAAGGAGACTACAAAGAATTTTGTCAGGCAAGTCTAAGGGCAATTTGGTTTCCTGCATCAAATGTAGACTCAGAACATTTATTCTCGAAGTACTCTGTTATAGTTGGGGACAGAAGGCAAACACTCACAACAGAAAATGTAGAGCATTTAACAATGATTGCTTTTCAATAAATGTCTTGCCCTAGCCAAAAAGTGATTTATGTTGTAAATATGTGTTTGCGAGAAGGTTTATCAAAATAATTAAAACCACACAACGTAATTTAAAACCAGAATAATGCATATAATTTGTGTTGGAAAAAAAAATAAAACCAACACCGAAATATAACAAAAATACCACCAAAACGTTCTTACAAATAAAACCACAAAATCTTGGCTCTAATAATAAGTTATTGTTTCGTAAATAAACCCGCTGAATTTCTTGCAAAAATTCCATTGAAAATATGTGAATTTGTTAAAAGCTACGCTGCGTTCAATGATTACATAATTTTTGCCGACAAGGTAGGTATTGTGTACATGTCTGAGTTGTTAGGAAAACTTCTGCCTATTAAAATAAATTTAACTTTTGTTAATATAGCATTTGATTTTTTTTGTTAACTACCATTGGAAATGGACTTTGCAAGTGCAAAAACTTGTGTGTCTCACTGTGTTTAAACTTAATTATGGTGATATGGGGAGGTCCTATATGTATTTTACAGCTATTAGTTTTGTTGGAAAAGTCTATCTATTAAATTTAATTAATCAGTTTTAAACAAAATGTTTTGTTCTCATGCTAGAGACGACTGAAAATGCACTTAAAGCAAAAAATGTGGTTTTAGTGTTTTGGTGGCTTAAAACAATCTTACAAACGCATAGAGCGAACGAGCCCATTCTCGATCAACTTCAGAACTAGCACAATCAAGAATTGATGGTATTTGATTACTATAAAGTGTAATTTTACCATGAGTGCCATTCAAAAGTTGCATAAGTACAACTTAGTGCAATTTTTGAGAATAGGGGTTAACGGTTGGTCAAAATCTGTCACAATTCTAATAACGACCCCTTCGACATAACGACACTTTTTCCAGAAACATCGGTAAGCAGCAATAACAATAAAATTGTCAGAAACAACCCAATATATTAAAAATTCCAAATGCAAACGTAACTCGCTAGGGCATCAGCATGTAAACAACAAAGGCCAACATGTATACTGACAACACAGGCACATCAACATGGCAGCATCCATTTTTCTTGTACAAAATCTTAGTCTATTTTTAAAATGTATTATTCTCTAGTTATATACAAACACAGATAAAGAAAGGGCCCCAGCATGTGTCTTATAATTGATCATACTATCATGCGGTAGGCAGAAAAAGAAGTAGGAAAAATACCTAATGTACATGAGCATTTAATAATCTCATTGCCAGAACAGCTCATATGTCGTACATCATAGTTTTATCACAGTCATTTATCTACACCAAATATTATAATCATCAACCACGTATCAATGCATATTATTGCATTATTGTTTTTGTTCCAGTGCAACTTTAATGGTTTAGCAACATAAAAATGTATTCGCAAAACACGAAGGATGTTAGCAAGGTGTAAATATTTGTTGTTTATAACCTAAAAGCACAGTGACACCACTTGCATGTTCAGTAACTCGAAATATGCTGTAGAAAAAACTCGACTCGAGTGACGAGTCAATCTTTGTTGACCCGATTCGACTCTATTTTTCTAGACACAAAAAATCACTACTATTATTGGATATGTATTTGTTTGCAGAACAGTGCTCGCCAAGAAAAATGAAACACACAGCAAAAAAAAAAAATTCAACAAACCTATTTTCCAGCTGATTTCCTTCAAATTTTGAAATTATTTTTACCAAAATTTTTACGGTTCCACAAAAATGGGTTAAAAGGTGAAGTGGTAGTAGTAAAGGGGTCACAACAGCAAGATTCAAAGGCATATTAGATAAAATAAAAGTGGATAGTTTTTTCATGTATTTTCAACACTGGAGTTCTGCCAATTAAATTACAAAAGTGAGAAAGAACACGTGATGTATAATTAAATATTCTAATTGTAGTTTTTTTCTGAGACAGCTGACAGTTTCACTTAATTATATACTGTATTGAGTATGCAATTACTGTACTGTTTTCTGAAATTTCCTAATGGAATTTTGAGTGCCTGATTTCGTATTATTGCAGCTGAACGGCTCGACAGGAACTTGAAGCGTGACATCGATTAAAATGGCGATGACGCGATGACGTCACTGTCGGGCAAGGGTTTTATAGTACTGGACAGAGGCACTGGCTAACTTACTGCGCTAAAGTTTGGGTTATTTTCCGCATATTGGACACCCTAGTGAGGTATAGGTTGAGGCAAGTGGCCCTACAGCATGGCACAAAGTCAGGTGTGGTGATAACGGCTCTACGCACTGATGGTGTGGACAAAGGCATTCTTTTACCTGCAGTGGTCATCGCCCAGGGTAGGTCATGGCTCGACCGCTGCTGCTGGCAGGGCTGGTTGACTCCCACGTGGGCTGCTGGTCCCCGTAGGCCTGAAATAGGCTGGTGATGCCCAGTGGAACTGGAAACCCCAGTTGTACGCGGACTACGAGCGGGTGTGGCTCTCCAGTGATTTTCTGGGATGGCTGGAAGTGGGAGCTAGGGGAAACTGGGAGATGAGGTCACGCCAGTTGTGCGTGAGGTGCGTGAGCTCGGTCCCGTGGGGTGGGGCTGCTGAGGGCAGATGGCACTGGGTTGCTGAGCAATTGACTAGGTATAGAGGCTGTAGCTGCCCCCTCTTAGGTCTCCACCTTGCAAAACTCCTGTGGGTGAAGGCCATACTGGAAAGTACCGCGGTCTACAACACTAAGGAGGAGCAGGCGACGAGTTCCCTGGCTAACAGTATAACCAGTCGGGGAGTAACCAACCTGAATCAGTCCTGTCACAGCCACCAGTGAAGTACAACGCGGTAGATGGAGTGGGTTAGCTGATCTGGGTGTCCAGCAACGTCGTGGTGAGAGTTCCAAAAAAGGCCAACCAGAATCAATCCTGTCACTCCAACCGGCGAAGTAAAATGCGGTGGATGGAGTGGGTTAGCTGATTTGGATTTCTAGACTCTTCATGGAGTGTGTTCCTAGTGGTCAGGGCTCTGCCGATCGTGCGCACCAGATACCATTGCGTACCTGGTCCATAGTACGGGTGGCCGTTTAATGGGTTATGTTTTATGACGTACAGATGAACAGCGTTATTGTGAGTATGGTTTATAGCGTCACATCCGCCATTGCAACAGTTTTTAAATGCACCACCTACTGCCCTATCATTTGAAAGGTACTGAATTTATATTATAATGCAAGTCCGTTACGAAACCTTTCACTATAGCAATACAAAAATTTGTAAACTCGTATTTTTAAAATGTTTAAACACATTGCATTGCAAGCAACATCCACCCATTTACCATTCCTGAGCCAACCTTTGTTAGTCTGTGTCATGTGGAGTCACTCGCATCAGAAGGAGGAGCGTGCGCAAGTTTTAGTGAGGGATAAGGAGGGGTACGATCGGAAGAGGAACAAGTACAGGTCAAGAAAGGGGGGGAGGGTTTACATTGGATATAGTCTAGGAGGGGGCAGAGGAGAATGGTACGTACTGTGAAATGTAGGAGGGGCAGCAAGATGCTATCCGCCTTCCGCTCCTATGTTGTGGGGGTAGGAAGACTTGCCGCTTACCGCTTCTCCACGTGCCAGACGTGTAAGGGGAAACGCATGATTACAACAGTTGCTAGAAAATGTTACATTGTTTATGATGGCTTGTGAATTTTTGCATCTTATGTTGAGCAGATTTAAATAGTGAACATAGCTTTTTGTGTTAAGGTTTTTGTAAACCTCAGTTCTGTTTAAATTATGGAGTGTGCTAAAAAAAAACACTAAAACACTTGACATTGCAACAAAGTTAAAAATCATATGCAAGGTTTTCAAATATACGTGGCCTAAATAAACACCCTTTTAGTGTAGTTCATTATATAAAAATGCAACAATATTTGTGTGTTTAGTAATTCCCGCATCGGTATGAACAGGGACACATTTATCGCACTTAGTTGTTTCAATTTTTCATTGCATTATTAAAACACTCTCTCATAAGAAGAACTGCAAAACAATCACGTCTCACGAAAGACGTTTAACTAGAGGCCCCCACACCACCAATAAAATAATCAGAACCAAAACTAGTACACTGTGTAATCATAACAAAAATAAAACCAAATTCGGAATGGCAACCAGCTATAGTAGCCTACATACTGTTGTGTGAATTATACTGTTAAGTTGAGCTGAAATATAAATAGGGCATGTATGCAATTGTGAAGAACAATCTGAGATGTTATTACAAGTGTACAAGACCGTAAATTCTGCACAATAAAAGTAGTGTAAAAATAATGGTAATGTAAATTTTCTGTATAACTAACAAATAGTAAACATATGCTGCTATTTCACACTTTTCTGTACTAGAACAAATTAAAATCATAAGTTTTTCATTTTATATAAACATCTATTTTCAATGTTGACATTTTTCATTTCCTTCAAAATATTATTCATGATGGTCCAAATATTTTTCTAACCTACCATAAAGCTACATTTGTTTACGTTTGAACAGATATGTGTGCTGTCTGCGGTTTGGAACAGAACGGGAAAGTAACATCTGTTCATGATCCAGCTGTGTCTACGCATGGGACTGGAGGAAGAGTATTATTGATCTGCTGTTTGCTTTGTGAGCATGAGAGACAGACAGACAGACAGACAGACAGACAGACAGACAGACAGAGAGAGAGAGAGAGAGAGAGAGAGAGAGAGAGAAAGAAAGAAAGAAAGAGAGAGAGAGAAAGAGAGAGAAAGAAAGAGAGAGAAAGAGAGGGAGAGAGAAAGAGAGGGAGAGAGAAAGAAAGAGGGAGAGAAAGAGAGAGAAAGAGAGGAAGAGAGAGAAAGAGAGGNAGAAAGAAAGAGAGAGAAAGAGAGGGAGAGAGAAAGAAAGAGGGAGAGAAAGAGAGAGAAAGAGAGGAAGAGAGAGAAAGAGAGGAAGAGAAAAAGAGATAAAGAAAAAGAAAGAGAGAAAGAGAAAAAGAGAGAGAAAAAGAAAGGGAGAAAGAAAGAGGTGTGGTGTGGTGTGCAAAGAGAGGAGTGTCGAGGGACGGGAGGAGAAAGGAAGCAGTCAGAGGGGCGTGAGACAGAGGGAGAAAGAAAAGCGGGTAGCAGGGTGAGAGAGAGGAGGAGAAAAAGAATCAGGCAGAGGAGTGAGACAGGAGTAGATTGCTAGGGGGAAAAGGGAAGTAGGGAGGGACGTTCTGTGATCTCCAGACTTAGTGTATGTGAGACAGAAAGACAATGAGTGAAGTAGCACGCTGATTGGTAAGCAACTAACTCCCTCACGTCTCATCCACAAACTTCAAGGAGGGGAAGAAGAATGGAGGAGGAAACAAGGTCACGCCTGCCGGTCGTTTCATAATGCCGCTGTCAGACTTCTCGATTTTTTTGTATTAACTTGTTGCTGCATAGGCGTAGTTTACGGCATTCGTTAAACACAGGATCTAAAAGGGCAAATACATAACAAAAAATTATGGGGCAGGCAAATTTTGTTACAACGATAACTCGCTGTAGTGATAATTTATTTTGCCATTGTCTACTATCGTTATAATGCAGTTCCACTGTACATGTACCCGGTAAACAGGTTTCAAGACGCGGTCTCCTGCTTCTCCATAGTAGGTATGACATCTACAAGGAAGGAAGTCACTATCCCCCTAGAATAAATACTCAGAGTTAGGTAAGATGACGTGTTTATTCCCTAGAGGAATGGACACGGTGGGCTGTACTATCTCCTAGCTATCAATGAACTGTAACCGGCAGAAGTAGACTACGTTAAACCAGGAGAACTGGACCTGGAGCTAAACTAAACAAAAGCAGAAAAAGACTAGGTTGCTATGATAAAAACTGACCCAAACTAATCTATGCTGTTATCCAGAAGGGACTCGGGGTTCACTACCAGAGTGGTAGTGAGTGCAAGGGAGGTCAAAGACTTCTTCAAGAGTCGCTGGGCGAAGGTCTGGTAGATTTCTAGAAGGCTGCTGGTATCTCGTTAGGAAAGCGGTATAGTCCATACTGTATAAGAAGGCCGTTTTCTGACAGGTCTGCGAAAGTAGCGCCACTGTTTACGTCTGACTACATGTGACTATGTATCCTTCCGCCATCAGCTGGTCCGTCAAGTCGGGGCAGTATTTTTTATCAATACGCTGTCAGGTAATCCACTTGCCATTGTACTGTTATGCTAAACCAATTTTAAGATACTTTAAGACTGAAATCTGTCTAAAAAAATAAGTAGGTTATACATGTAAAAATATAAAATGTTGCAAATAATTAAATATTTGCTATATAACTCTTTTTTAATTTGTCCGAGATAGTGAATTTGGGTTAACATTTGCGAGACGGTCTGTTGTATCTATTATCACACTTTGGGCGTTGTAGCTAATATATTTGAGTTGGAAATATGTGACTTGGAATAACATTAGAATTGCTTAAAAACTATTCACGCGTCTCACTTTCTACAAACAAGGAGATGGGTTTGATGAGAACAATATGGCGTATAATTTACGTAGACGAACGATTACAGGGCCTAATATAAATGACTTTTACTCCAAATCATTTTACATGAAATATATGTTACTTTAAAAATTATGCAGAGCTGGTGGAAAAATATAACTATTGGCATTTGTTTGTAAATTCGTTATATATCACGCAAAAAAAGAGGTTCATTTCTGGCTGGTAATACCTCGCATAATATCCGAGAGATCACTCGCACAGCGCGTCACGGCGAAGTTTGAGCGGCTGATTTTGGATAACAGATGGCGTATTATTTTAAGTTGAATGTTCTTAGATTACGGGCTGGAAATATATTTCAAATTCGTGTCGTTTCGTCAAATTAATAGAAAAATAATTCAACAATATTATGCAATATTTCTATATGCTTTTCGAATTAATATCAAGGACATGTTGAAAGCGAGGTTGGAGAGGGATGATACGACGTGAAAAAACTTTCTGAAGTTAGCACAACTTCAGATAACTTTTCCGCGTCGTATTGTTCTATTGTACATTTCATTTTGAACACCTATACATAACTACATTATCACGAAGTTTAGTTTTTAACACTAACAACCATTGTTTTGTGTCCCTGTAAAATAAAATGTATTAATAAATGTAAGAACTCTTTCTTACCCGCGTATTTTCTGCTTTTGTAATGTGCATTGGCAGTGCACTCAGAATAGCCAACGTAATTTTAACTTTTGTTCGTTCGTGCATCAGCTGATACAGGATTTTGTAAATGGCACTTTGTTTGTTTCCTAAACGTTAAGTTGCCACTCACTAACTTTCAGAAAGTGGCCTTCTTATACCGTATGGACCATAGGCAGAGAGCTCCAGCAATCAAGGTGGTGGAGCAAACTGCTGAGTATCAACTGGTGTTTTGCGACTGCAAGCTCACGTATATAGCGGGCCAACTGTGGGTTCTTCGGGCTAGAGCTCCTCCCATAGTGACGCAGGCCACATCCTCTTGGGGGAGGCTGGATGTGCGGTTTTCCTTGTGTGCGAGTTGCATAAGGGTAGCCTTGGGCTGCGTGGCTGGCTTCTGTTGCACGCGGAGGTGATTACCGGACACGTGACATCTGAAATAGTGGCACAGACAGACACGGCTGCCGTGTCCTTGGGTGCCCCTTGCCTAGGGGCATACTGGTTGGCTCCTGAAGCAAGTCGTCCTGGGTTCAAACCCCCCTCAGGGTGACGTGACGTCACGTGAAGATGAGGCAGAGTCGTAATTACTAATTATGTCAGTTAGTTGCAAGTAGGTTGCTAGGCTACAAAGCATATATAAAAGGGCAGAATTATAGTACTCCCAGTGTAGTACTTGTCGACAGACACACAGAAGGACGACACATTTTTCACACAACTGTGCAACAACATGGAAAATGTGTCGTCCTTCACTTTGTGTGTGTGTGCCTGTCGATAAGTACTACACTGTGAGTACTTGAATTCCTGTCCTTTTATCAATTTTTATATTATTTTTGTTATGCTGATACGTTGAAATGTTTGGTTTAATGTTTTCTGTAAGAATCATGAATGATTTTAAAGACTCTCATTTGTACTGTCTTATATTACTTAAAAACATGACAAATAACATAGGCCTATCACAACTTTAACATAAGGTTAACAAAGGTTAGTTTGAACTTTTGAATAATATACATGTAATGTCCCATCCACTGGATGTCCAGCTGAAAAATGATGGACAGGAGTATTTCACTGTAGTTACCATTTGAAAAGTTTAATGAATTTTGGTGTTCGAAATAATTATTTACTAACACTGATTCTTTGATCTGCTGAATTATGGAAGAAAAATAAAAGACAATATTTTTGAAGGTGGTAGTATCTGTAAAAAATTGAAAGATCTAGAATAATTTTTAATGTAGGTCGATGAATTGGCATATGGGCCCAGCTCTCGTGACAAAATCAATCACACTATCACTGCTAAACCTTAACTAGATACACAACAATACAAGTACCTGTCCCTCCGCAGGGTTGAAGAGTGAGAAGTTGTAGTCATACGACAGCTCCTCATTGGGTTCTATGTTTCGCAACGCAAACAGAGCCATGCGGAAGAGCCCATTCACACTCCACTTCTGCATTTCGCAGTTTGGTTCGCAGGAGTGATTCACAAATCGGCCTACAACACAGTACCACAATAGCTGGCGTATAGTACAGATCACTCACAAAACAGACTGAAAACATTTCACACATACAAGAAAACCTCATTAATAACGTCCTCTTTAACTTAAAGTTCTTATTAATATAAAGTTGTTTTTTTTTCCCCAGGCATCAGATAAGAAATGTAATGTTAATCTGTGTGCACAATAAAAATATTTGTTAATTTGTCCACTGGACAAAAGAAGTCATGCTGGTGATAAGAATGCCATACTTCCCAGTATACTGGACAACAGAAACCAAAATTTAAGTTTCCGAGATTTTTCATAATTATTGCAAACACCTGTTAATACAATGACGAGCCAAAAAAACTAGTACACCTCCCTAATATCGTGTAGGACCCCAGCAAGCACACAGCAGTGCCGCAAGACGACGTGGCATGGACTCGACTAATGTCTGAAGGTATGCAGGAGGCAATTCACACCATGAATCCTGCAGGGCAGTCCACAAATCCATAGGCGTGCGAAGCGGTTGAGATCTATTCTGAACAATAACGTTGTAAGGCAGCTTGAACAGTCCCCTGTTGACATGTAGGGTTCATGGATTCACGAGGATATCTGAATACCTGTACACGTCCATCCGCCCGATACAATTGGAAACGAGACTCGTCAGACCAGGCAACGTGTTTCCAGTCATCAACAGTCCAATAGCTGTGTTGACAGGCCCAGGCGAGGCGTAAAGCTTTGTGTCGTGCAGTCAACAATGGTACACGAGTGGGCCCTCGGCTCCAACAGCCCATATCAATGATAGTCCGTTGAATAGTTCGCACGCTGGCACTTGTTGATGCCCCAGCATTGAAATCTGCGCCAATATGAGAAAGGGTTGCACGTCTGTCACGTTTAATGATTCTTGTCAGTCGTTGTTTGTCCCGTTCGTTCACAATCTTTTTCCGGCCGCAGCAATGTCGAAAAGATTTTATGTTTTACCGGATTTCAGATATTCACGGTACACTCGTGAAATGGTCATACACAAAAATCCAACTTTTATCGCTACCTCGGAGATGCTATGTCCCATCTCTCGTGCGCCGACTTTAACACCACGTTCAAACTCACTTAAATCTTGATAACCTGCCACTGTAGCAGCAGTAACCGATCTAGCAACTTTGCCAAACGCTTGTTGTCTTATATAGGCGCTACCAACTGCATCGCGTTACTCTGATTGGTTCCATACCTCTGTTATTTGCATGCGCAGGCCTATACCAGTTTTCTTGGCTCTCCAGTGTGCAATCATCATTATTACAAACTGCAAAAATTCAGATCCCTTGGTGTTTCTATTGGTAAGGTATCATTTTAATAATTTTATAGTAAAACAATTTTAAAACTCCTTTATTAACTTATGAATAATATTTTGATCAACTCACTACTATAATAGCACAACATCTGAATGTGTTCTACAATACAAAAAGTAGAATTATTCTGTTTGCAATGAAAATAATGTTGAGACAAGGAAGTGACATGCGAATGGGTAAGATTAAGTACAAGTACCATCTCCACCCATGCGATGGCCATCTATGACCAGGCCTCCATCCAAGTTGAGGCAGTAATGATGAGTGTCACTGACGTAGCGTGATGCCATCCTGTCCTTGAACTCCTTCTCACTCACCACCTCCCCCACGTACTCCAGGATGAACTCACCCATCTTGATGGGGTACTTGGTGCGGACACCCCAGCCCTGCAAACACACACCACCACAGTCAAGTCGCATCTCCAACTCCATACTGCTACGTACGTACCTCACCGCACGAGTCTACACACTATTATAGGCTATTCACAGTAAAGTGAGCACTTTTGAAAGCCCTCGCATTTGGAATAATAGTCAATAAATATATTTGGTTTTAGCTGTAGATGTTAACTTCAGAGTGTGGTGGAATATACACACTATGTTTACTACTTACGTGGTAATATTTATTTAAAAGGTGATTAAAGGATAAAAAATGGCTGAAAGGGCAAAGTAACTAGGGCTTCAAAAGTGGTCACTTTACTGCGGACTGCCTATACTTATATGCCAGATTACATGAGCACATGTGTAACCCCCACAAACAAGCACTCTATAAAGACACACATGAGGAAAATAGATTGTCTTTATGTACAGAATCTCACTTCTAGGGATTATAGATCATGTAATGAGGAATAACTTATAACAGAGCACAAAATTAGGAACTAAATAAGGCAATTAAAATTTATTTCTTCACTGTTTTTAATAATAAATTATTCAAAACCACGTCCTATTGATTTTCCTGTACACTTATGCCTGTCGTGAGTTACGCTGCACTCGGGTTGGATGCTTAAGCACTATTAGACAGCAAAAGGTGTTAAATAGACCCTTACAGGATATAAGTTTATTCAAAAGACGCGTGCCTACCAAAATAAATTAATATAAATATTTCAATCTCAAGTGCAAGAAGTTAATAGAAATGAACTTCACGCTTGGTAATATAAGTTGCTCGATGTTCAAACAATTTTCGGTGACAAGGGTAAGTCAAGTACAGTGGAAGTCCAATCTAACAAGGAGTATGCATTATAAAAAAAAATCTGCTATAACACTAACTTTTATTGACACACTCAGTTGCCCATATATTTTGTGAAAAATAAGTCGGTAATAATGAATGCAGTGTGGGCTTATCATTATTATAACGATAGCTTAAATAGCAGCACCTAGAGGAAATGATTTTGTTTAGAAATGTAATAAAAGGTTTTGGTTTCGGTGTATAAACTTCGTGATTACGCCTAGTTCAGAAACATGTCAACATCGCTGTCGCCAACTGGCCGCGTGCAGACTTAAAAACGCCACACAGATTGCCTGCCAGGCTGTCCACTCCGGCACTCCACTGTGCCAGGTCGCATGCTTGCTGTTCTGCGCTCACCACTGTTGTGTATTTGTGTAGTGCAGAGTCATGTTCTTGCTCTTTCAGACAAGAATATGAAACAAAAATCTCGTTATTTATTCAAAAGATTATAAATTATTAAAGAGTGCGAAAATCCATCTGTGAGTAAAAGTGAAATTGGAAGACGCTGCGACTTGACCACTTTCACTTCGTTCACACTTTAAAAAATAAGGAGAAAATAAAATTAGCTAATCTAAAAGACTGCGCTTCAAAAAAAAAAAATTTGAGTGCTGAATAACATATTGAACTGGAGGAAGCTTCGTTTATATGCATGGTTTTGTGTGCAAGGTGTTCCCATTGATGCCTCCATTCTCAAAAATGAAGCTGCATAACTAGCATTGACAATGAACGTCAATGAGGATTTCAATACAAGTGGTGGTTGGCTGAACCGGTTTAAGGCGAGGAGAGGAATATCAGGAGAGACAGAAAGTGAAAACAGAGATGTGGTCAACGACTGGCAAACAATACTTGCAGCCAAACTACGTAGAAATAAACCCTCGGACGCTTACAATGCTCATGAGTCGAGGCTTTTTTTAATTTACTTCCTGACAAGACCCTGAGAGTTAGAAAAAACTATTTGTGTAAAGAAGGAAAACAAAATTAAGAATGAATTACCATACGTCTATGTGCAAATATGGATAGGAGTGATAAATTAAACTCTTTTGTCAACGGCAATTCAAAAAATTCCTTGGGCTTTCGAAAGTAGGTACTTAAAACATTCCATGCGTTTATGAAGAAAATAAAAAAGTGTGGATCACATTGCAGCTATTTGAACAGTGGCTTCTGGGCTTCAATATTAAAATGGGTGTAAGAACCACAAAATTGTTTCCTTCGTCGACAGTTGTTCTAGAACATCCACATGATAAGTTGAACAATGTGGAACTAGTTTTCTTGCCAGCAAACTGCACTAGTGTTTTGCAACCTCTCGATCAGGGCATCTTTAATCAGTTGACATGGCAGTTTCGCATAATACTTGTGAATGCTGTTATGAGTAAACTCACAGCAGGAAAAAAAAAGTCTGCAAATGGAATTTGCTGGAAGCTATTACTGCAGTTTCTTAGGAGAAAATTGCACCTGCAGTGATAGCTGTATGTTTCCAACATGCAGGTATTGTCAAGAATGAACCTGACCATGCTTCCACTACATGCAAGAACATATTGCCAGATGAACCAAGAGCTTCAGCGCATGAACCCGGTGCTTGGAGTACTGTTACCGAACTGCCACATGTACTGTGCACTTTCGATGAATGTGTGTCAGCAGACAGTAATGTTGAAGTTTGCTGCGAGTTGACAGATGCCAACTTTTAGATCTTCTCTCTTCTAACAAAGACGAAAGTGTGTCTGTAGAGGAACAGAATGATGAAAGCACAAGTGAAGCAATAGCCGTTCCATCGCAGGCTTAGTTAATGGAGGCGCTTGACGTATTAAACAAATTTTACCATCAAAGAAACTCATCCGTCACAGTGTTAGCATTCTAAGAGGTACAGTCATTTATCATGAAGAAAAGCTTCGTTAAAGCGAAATAAGCTAAAATCGATTATTATTTCAAGAAAGAGTGATTGCGTGTGTGAGTGTTTTTTTATAAGTGTATTTTGGTGCTCAACTACCAATAATTTTGCTAATTATGTGTATCTCGTGATTTCAAAACTATAATCAAATTTTTAACTTTTAGTAATGTAATAAAATTTCTTCACTTAATTTAAACTAAAAAAATGTGCTAGTTCACAGTTGTACTTAATAACTTTGCATGCACACATCACCCATCTGTCTCTTTGTGTCTCCGCCCACAGCTACCACAGCAATAGGAAGCCGCATTACCTTGAGCAAACTTGCACATGGAAACAGCTGCGCGCCTTGAGCATTGCCACCCTCCCGGCTATACACCTGTCATGTATCACATGTCTGTGCTCCTCTGGTGAGTGAATTTTCACCATATAAATGTTATTTTAATGAGTTATATTATCAAACTTTTTAATTTCTTGGATTGTGCTATTAAAGTTAATATACAACAGAAATAAAAAAATTGTAAATATGTACTATTTTCAATTTTTGTTTTTAATGATAATTGGTTATAGCAACAATTTTTGTATCAATATAAACTAATGTTACAACGGATTTTAACTGTACATGCTTCTGGGCATGTCATTTACATCAGATACGATTAAACACCAATTTTATGGGGGGAAAACAACCTTTAATCAATAATCATGAAAGCAAACATCTTTGCAAAAAAAAAATTCCTCATTAAAATGTATTGCACCACATTTTCTGGCGAAACCAATTGCTTAGAAATACTATTGATGATAGATGCAACTATTTTGAGCAACGGATAATTTTGATAAAATTTCTGTGATCTGATTACCAATAATACGCCCAACTGCTGTTAGAAGTCAGACCCGGCAAGTACATACTTGGCGTTTGACAGGATAATAGTGCATCATTAAACTGCTAGGTAACAAGTTTCCCTCGCCTTTCTAGTAGTGCACAGTTTCAAAAATTACTGTATGTACACAACGTGTGTAATTCCATTAATGCGTGTTTACAAATAATGAACTGCCAGTGCTACAACACACCCCTTTCCCCTAGCCGACGTTTCGTGTTTGCGTGAACGTCTAGCGGAGGTGTCAGATGGACAAACTTACAGCAGATGTGACCGAGTATTCACCAGCACAAATGGAAGTTCACCGAACTTCATTGCTGACCGGCTGTCACAAGTCACATTGGCACATACACCTGTACTAATTTATTGCATGAACTTCCTATTGATTGTATATAGTTTAGTTTCGTTGTCAGCACTTCTAAAGTAGACATCACACATACGTGTAGAATAAAAACAACTGTGCCAGTGTGATAAATATTTCAATATGGACGTAGTGCTGTCTACTTAATGTATGCACAATGAGTGCACGCTACTGTGTTTATGCTTTCTTGATGATAAGGGAGAGTCGTATATAATGTTCTGGGGTATAATTTATTCGGAAGATGTCTTCTCTGTTGAAGTAAATTAATATTTCATTAATAAAATGTTTGATATTTCTACAAGAAGCTACTCGAAATGAACTTTGCGCTCGATTAAGGTAACTCTATGCCCGATTTTTACTTTTTTTGTGACATGGGATGGTCGTATATACCATTACAGAGTGTAATTTTATTTGGGCTACATCCGTCAATTGAAAAAATTCAACATTTCGTTTAAAAAAACTTGTTATTTTTGAACCAGAGATAATTAAAAACCGACTTAATGTGAAAAATGAACATATAAATCAGTTTTTGGGATTTTGGGGGTCAAAATCTGCCTGCAGCAATTTTGACGCATCGATTTTGCAAGGCCATTTTCAGAAATCGTGAGGCCTTGTAAAATCGGGGTCCGACTGTAATACTGCAGGCTGGCAAATTTAAGCAGTCAACTATCATTTCTACGACCCCTGGAATAGGCGACTCTCTTGAAATAACCATTTTTGGGGAACCATGAAAAACATATAAATTACCACTTTGAAGTAACAAAACTTTTCCTGCAAACAATGAAAGGTCACAGAATTGAGAGTTCACTGTAGTTTCTCGTGAATGGACTGAAGTGGAAAATCACTACTGGTGCAGGAGTATGCACCTTGTCCTTGGTCATGAAGCGCTCAAGACCGGGCGCCCACTCATGCCGCTGGATACGCTGGTTGTTGCACTGCTCGTGGCATGGACAGAGCTGCGGCGAGCACTCTGCGTACACCATGCGGTTGATGCAGTCCTCACCACAAGCTTTCTTGCAGCGCGTCGTCGGCACAGAGCAATTGCACGCCTGGGCCTCGTATGTGTACGTTGGCTTCACATCATAGTACACATCTGGAACAGTGACATACAATCACCTGCAGAACCCTTAAATGATTATTTTTCATAGAATGTGATGTGGTTTCTGCAAGTAAAAATTACTTCTCCAGCAAAGTTGCTGCAGGAAGAAACACAAACATATTTGTCAGATCTAAATTTAGACCTTAGTAAATTATTCCACTGTAGCGAATTATAATTTACAAGACATTAAAGAGAAACTATCGATGGTGATAACTTACTGCTTCGTATCTTCTTGTAGTTCCACGAGGGCACCTTGTCATGGCCAAGTGGCTGGGTCTGCGCGTGTTGCCACCAGAGATCACACCGCAGCTTGAGATCCACTTGTCGCTGGCGCAGGTACTTGCCGCACTGGTCAGGAGGTGGCTCCTCTGACCCACACACTACCTTTCCCTTCGGATCAGGTGGCCGAGGCCTGCAAGCATGAACCGTCATACTACACACAATCCCACACACCATTCTTACACTGGCCAGCACTTCCCTAACAAGCACCAGCCATGACTTTCCATAACTTATCATTCTTGAGCTAGTATGAAAACAGTCCCACTGTCAGATACCTTTTTCTCCACGTTGGGTGCTTCTTGCGACGCCACCGCCTCGCATTCTCCTCTGCAGACATAGCAGCCCTCGAAAGTAATGACTCACACCGTAAAGCCATGTCATTAGTGCTGATGTAACCAAAACAGAATAGTCAAAATACCATTAAAATTTAACAAAATAATAGCAAATAAAAATAACAAAATACGGAAAACAATTTTTTTTAAAAAAAACTTTAGGTACAATACAAGAAAAAAAAGGATAGTAAATGAAAATATTAAAAACATGAGAGCACTGCTTGTAAACTAACTCTTCAAGGCTACTAAACAGCTAAGCCTTAAATAATTTGATTTTCCCAGGTGTTCCAGCCCTAAAATCTACCATTATCTATGACCTGTTGCTCAACATAACATTATTTTAAAATTAAAAAATCAAGAGAAATTGGGTAAAATAAAAATAATTGTTACAAATAATTACAACTACTAATAATGTTGGTAAAATAAATAAATAAACCCAAAAGTTATTTCAACTGTATATAAAAGAATTACACAAAAATTATAAATTTTAATTTTGTAAAAATCACCTAAAGATTAAATAAAAATGATAAAAGAACATCAGTAAAATGTTGCACAATAATAATTGTATATCTTGATCTAACACATTTCTACTTCTAAAATAGACTGAACTAAAACACATCAAAATGCTTTATTCTCTACACACCTCAGTATGACTTTACAATGCCGCATATAATACTTGCCAAGTCACACTATACTAAGAGAAAAAATTTTATACTTACAAATGCCAAAAAAAAATATATGAACATTGTCATTAACAAAAGCAGAAAAAGCAATACAACAAATACATTTTGAAAAGCCAAAATTAGGAAACAAAACAAAATACAGTAAACCTCACTGACATGACCCCTCAAGTGTTTCCAGGAATATGGTCGTTGGCAACAAGTGGCAGTATAAGATATTTTGGAAATTTTTGGATGTATTTTGATAAGTGTTAGTAACTTAATGAAAGTAAAGAGTTTCTCAGTAATGAGTTACTTTAAAGTAAAATGTTGGGGTAAATAGTTACCATTTTTTTGCAACCTAACTTGTAACTTAACATAAGTTACTTTTCCATTGCTGTTTCCTTCATAATATTTTCATCTCATGAGCAGTGACAATATCTCAAAACAGGGGGATTTCACGAGTCATGAGTTAAAGAGGCAGGAGGTGTTCGCTTGACATAAGTCCACATTCCTAGAATTAGTGGAGAGGTTTGGATGGCTCTCAACGGCGAGGCTTTTAGAGCCAGTGAGGGTGAGGCAACGTGAGTATGGAACAGTGCCGGAATGCTAGAGTGGGGGAAACTGGAGATCCCCAAGAAAAACTGCTAAGCAGCGGCATCGTCCTCCATTATTCCCACATGCAAAAGTCAGAGAGCAACTCCGCCAGGAATCAAACCTAGTTTGTCTTGGCAGGAGATAAGTCTGACCACTAAACCACCACGGCTCCCTCTTGAAATAAGTACAGTAACCTACACTGCCATATGCACGGCCAATTCCCATTTCTTTAGTACTTGACTGTGAACAGTGACTAGTGCTCTTGAAACACTAAAATTGACAAAGACAGTGAAGATAATTGTTTGCCATTTCCTAAACTTTTAAAGTTTATTTCTTTCTTGGTATGGAACATAAAGACAACAATTAAAATTAATGTTTCTTGTGCATGAACAAATATTTTACTACATCAAGGACATCTTCACCTAACCTAAGGAAACGCCTGAAGGTATGAAAGTTCACATAATATCTGTGTCTGCATGCGTGTGTGTGTATCTGTGTGTGTATGTGTGTGCATGTGCATGTGTGCATATATTATATGCAATGCACAATTGGCAGATTTTGTAAACTAAATGATTACGTGATTTTTATAATTATTTTTAAATACAGGTTGTCAGGTAATTCGCGAATACGGACTGCACCACATGAATCTGTAATCATAACTATAGTCAGTTCACGACTGGAAGAGACTTACTTGAAGGCCTGCTAAAGATATACTTTCAAGCCCATTTCGTATCCTTCCGCCAAAGATAAACAAACATTGCCATGTGACTGCCATGTGGAAGTCACATGGCAATGTTTACATACAATGTTTACATTCCACCGTGTGTGTGTACATGTGTGTGTACATGCACGTACCCATTAAAAAAAATATGTATATATTATTAATGAATATTCCACAAGCGTAAAGTTTTTAAATCTTGAGAATTTCACACAAAAGAATATGCGATGCCAACGAAAAACATTTCATTCTATAAGCCCAAAATGTTAGTATTTTGATGAATCGATAGTAGTCGTCTATTTGCAATTGATTGTTAGTGACTTTCGATAAATTCCCGTACATCGAAGGCAAGATCATCAGTATTGATTGAAATTGCTACAGACATTAAAATGGCGTGGTGGTAGACTGAGTCGGATGTTTTGCGTAATTGTAAAACGTTATTTAAAAATGGTTGTGACGGTTTTCGACAGGATGGCAGAGTTTGCGTGTGAAAGATTCTACGTCTTCAACAATGTGAAAACAATTCCTATGTGCAAATACTGCAACGTTAGAATAGAGTGTCAAAGGAAAGACACGTGCACGAAACACATAAAAACAGTACAACAAGAAAGTGAGCACAAATTAAAATAATACGTTATTAAAAACCAAATAATAAAGAGCGGATATTAGTAAAACAAAACAAATAAATGAATTATTATAGGTTAAACAAGATAATCCCACAAATTCTCTGGCACGTGTGTCAAACACACCCCGCCAACAACACAAGCGACGAAAGTTAGTAAACAAATGACCGCGTTACTTTCACCTTGAGCGTGATCATGTGACTATGCAAGAAACGTTGAAATCTAAATACGTTAGCATCACGTCATTAATAATTGGCATAATAAGATACAAGTCTTTTCGACACCCATTTGTAAGCAATAAATTAACAATTACGTTAAAATTTTGGAACTATTTCCTCTCTTTGTGCTGGCAACCTAACGGCATAACTGTATCCGCGCTCGCCGCTGTTTGTAATGTTATATGCATGTCGCTAACGGCTAAAGTGTTTTTTCATAGGTTGATTTTCAAAAGTTTCTTCCAGTCGTGAACCAACTATAGATAGAAAATATTCTTTGGTAAAAAAATGAAAGGCCTTTAATTTCCGAGAAAAACGTCATTAAAGTAGATAAAATGACTTTATTTCATGTTAAGCACAACATACAGAATTAAGCAACAGCATGCAAAATGTCAAAACGTAATAACAGGTGTTCGAAGTTTGATTTGCCCATAAAAACTCACTTTTCTGCAAATTGGATGCATGCAGCATGCACGGAGCTTGGCCGCCGGATGTACCCATGGCCATTGCCATGTCCCAGTACTCACTGCATGTGAACTCCATGGCCTCTTTGGCACTACTGAGCTCGGCTTGTTCCCTTACCGTATGCTTTATGACAGACACATTAGATGCAGCATTGCCACATCACCCTATCATTATCTAACTGGATTTTTAAGATATTAAAATCTGATGCAATTTTACAAATTCTATTAAAATGAATATTGACACAATGAGAACAGAAACGTAGTAAATGAAGAATTAAACAATTTGACCGTGGTCAAAGTTTTGAAAATCTGGTAACATTTCATTAGTCACATCCAACAGGTTTTCTTGCATTTCGTACAAAAACTGTCCCTAATGTGGATACCGCATAATTAAATGATGAAGGACAAAGCACAAAAATATTGGCTACAATACCAACCCCCATCCATGAAAAGGGAGGGATTGGCACCACATTTGTGCAAATAAAAATGTAACTGAACCAATTTTTTTGTTGTTTCCTGTGGATTTGTAGTCTACCGTACATGGTGAACAAACATTCTGTCTTGTGTTTTTAAGCTAAATGTCGCAGTTTTCGAGAAATTAATTCATACTAAGGAAGGCAGAGTGGAGTGGAGATGGAGTAATGGTGGTGAAGTGGGTGTGCCCCAAAGAACCCACTGGCCAATGGTAACATATATCTACCAGTTAACCTCTTTTTAGTCCAATCGTGCACACATGCACGCGTGCACACACACACCCACGCATGCACACACACTTAGTGAAGGCTGGAAGCACAAGTCTCGACAGCCAACGCAATAGAATATGTTTTCATTTACTCTTGAAGAGAATTAATATCACAAGTGTTGAAATGATTTGACTGCAATTTTTGACAACGTCCAAAAAGTCTTTTGTTTTGAAATTTTTTGCATAGCAAAGTGTTGCACCTCATCAAATTTTGATGTTGCAACTATGCAACGTCACAAAATTGGGCCATTTGCAAATTTAATTATTTACTTATTTATGTATTTCTAAGACAGAATATGGATTCGCAGATATTTTTTCATTTGGCCAATTAATTATGTTAATAAGTATGTAATTTCACTGCCCGCTTAAATTGTATTTTTATTTTATTGAAAAACACATTTATATGTATTTCTAGTCTGTTGTTTTTGTAATGTGTTTAGAAGACCTTAGTTTATAATAAGTTATTGATCTGTTGCCATGGTAAATAAGTGACGTGTTGAGTAATTTTGCATATAGCTGTCTCATGATTGTTCAGTTGTAGACAGCGTTATTTAATTAAGTGTTTGCAAGGAATTTATAGCCATCTTGGTGTTCAAAGGCAGGACGTTAGCCAATGTGGGTTTGACATGCAGGTTTTTTTTATTAGATTATATTACAAGGACCCGAGTTTGAACCTGAAAACAGGCCGTCTCAAAGGAGAAGAAGACACGAGGCAAGTTTAAGGAAGAAGTAGGCCTGTTTCGGTCGCCGCCAGTATATATTTTCACGGTAATTGGGTCAAACTACTGTGTGTGTTAATACATGCCGGGACTGTAATGGCACTACAGACCCGAGAGCCTGAAAAGGAAAGCCCACAAGAGAGGTCCTGCCCCACATCCAAAGGGATGCGACTGCCGACAAAAAGATTGCCTGGAACACGTAGAACTTAGGGAATTTTTCATTTTTAAATTAAAATCAGCTAAGTTCACGAACTATTTTTTTTAAGAAGCAGAGACAAAGTTATTTTCTTATCGAGCTAAGCTGACTCCAAATTACTTTAACCACTGGCAACTTGGAAATTAGAGCACCACTCTTAAATCACTGAGCTAGTCTGGAGCTAAGAGGTAACACATTTAATTTATTTTCCTGGAAGCTAGAATTTTTTTCAATGCTAAGTCTAAAAACAATGGAATGCCTTAGTCACGAGAGAGGCTAGTGTTGCTGAGGCCGCACATAAAATCTAGTCTGCAAATTGATTACTTTATTCCCGTCATATTTCATCTGATTAAAAAAAAAACTAATTAAATTCCACATTTTTCTGGCCACGTCTCCGCTGAGTAATCACTTCGAGTAGCAGTACTTATTTTCCCAGCAAGTATTTATGGTTGTTTAGCATTTGAATTTTCTTTGCTGTGTTGTTTATGAGTGTTCTTTTGTCACACGCAGAAGTTCTTCAAATCCGTGATACACATTGTCCCCCTACAGGGCCTAATTATTTAACAACCCTACGCATCACATACGTAGTGTCTGAGACACACTACATTGTCTTACCTCAAAATCTTCATGATATGGTTTTTCAATATTTTCATTCATCCCCATTGGAAGATCATTTTGTACTTGCAAAACCATTCATACTATTCGGCATAGGTTTGTTTGGAAAGCTATGTATCAGGACATTTCAGAAAGAGTGAACATTTGAAAGCTTTGTGATTTGAGAAAACCTGCGCACAATACTTAACTTGGTTTACTTTCATCTAACACTGCAAAGCGACCTTTGCAGAAAATTTTCATTGATTTTGTCGGTCCTTTCACCTGCTCCAAGTCAGGTAATAAAATGTTGTTGGTGTGCATAGATGCATTTCCCAAATTTGTTTGGCTAGTTCCACTATGCAAAGCAACTTCAGAGAAAACAATCTTTGCAATAAAGAACTTTATTTTCAAAATTTCTGGAATTTCATCAGTCATTGTCCCAGACAATGGTCCACAGTTTAAGTCTAAGGTTTTCAGAAACATATGTTTCACTCATGGTATCCAAATTATCACCAACACACCTTACTATCCACAGCCATCACATGCGGAGATCTTCAACAGGAATCTCCGTTCAGCACTTATTGCTTTTCATGCTGACAGGCAGGATAGGTGGGACCAAGACCTTGAATGGTTACAAATGGAATTTAATTATGCTGGCCATGAGGGACACAAAACAACCCCTTTCGAACTCATGTTCACTTACAAACCAAACACTCCTCTTTCCAATCTTTGGTCACTAGCTAATCTTTTACCTGATGATCCAAAGGGCATCTAGGAAGAAGTGGAAAAGAGCTCATGAGAATTTAAAGTTGTCACAAGGCAAATCAACAAGAAGATACGATAAGTAGACAGAACCCCTTCAAAGTAGAAGATTTTGTGTTGTGCCGAGCACACACATTGAGAAACGCCATCAACAACAGAGCGGCTAAACTGGCCTACAGGTGGAAAGTTCCTTACCAAATTCAAAGGTTTCTCACACCAATTACAGTTTCACTTTGCAACAGAGTTAACAGGAAATTTGTGGGTTGTACCCACATCTCCCAGTTAAAGATATCCTCACAATAGTGTATGGTCACTTAGGTGGTCGTGTGGACTGATCATCCACCTGGCTGCTAGTGGTGTTCCTTGTGACATGCATTTCACGAAGCTGCAGCTTACTAAGCTCAATAACCTAACCTACTTAGGCTAAACTACACCAGGTACAACAAAACTAAGCAAATCAATGCTAGTTAAAGGAGCAACACTCTTTCTCAAAAAACCTAGGTACTATTTTATAAGCAATTATGATATAAACTTAATCTTAAGAGTGCACTCGTCTTTATTTTCATTCTCATCATGTTTGTTAGTTTTAATGGGTACCCAATTTAATTAGAAGAATGTATAACGTATATCTGTAAATTGATTACACGTGATTATCATCAGTTTCATGTCTGTTCATTGTTCTTGTGTATGTTCATTATGCTTTTGTACTTGATTACTAGTAAGTTTGTACAGCTTAATATGAACTTCAACATGACCAGTACTTTGTTACTGAACTAACCTTGTTTTTACCATAAGATATGGAGAGAAGCACCCTAGTATCTGCTTTCAGGGGGTTTGGAGGGAGTTTTTACCTTTTTTAAACAATTTTTTATCATTTTCCTTATATTTCATGATTAATGTTTAACCAAATCATTTAATTTAATCTCAATTGGGAATATTATTTCATTTCAATTAGATTTCATTGATTTTGAAGGAGATAATTATCTCAATGGCCGGTATCTTAGTTCTCAATAACAAAAATCATATCATTGAAATAGTATATTTATTTAAAAACTGTCCTTGGCCTTTTAAGAATTTCAGTTAATAGACAGTTATTTGCGTAATAAAAAAAAAATGTTATCTTGCAGCATAAAGACTATTTGTTGAAGATGTTTTTATGAGGTGTTTACACAATTACATTCACCTCCTTTATTCTTTGAATAAAAGTTTTATATCGTGGTTACACTCCATTCCTTCTCGTCTGCAACACTTTCTTTCATGGAGTATAAAAGACTAACACGCTATTGCTGGTTTTGTTTACACAAAAAACGAGAATTAATGTTAAACCACCATTTAACTTGTTGGGAAATAACCTTGGCAAGGAATCACTCAGTCAGAAACATAGAATACTCAGCACGATGGTACAGTCGAAAGCTGACAAAATTAAACCACGTTGACGATAATAAAATTGAGCTATAACTGAAGGGAATGACCTCAATTCATTGTTGGATAGAAGAAATACACTCCTTATTTGAAATTCAAACACGAAATTCATAACAGTTACCACTATTGATTCAAATCGAAGCTGTAACGTTAATTTTGTAAATGCCTAGCGTTGGTTCATGTTTATGTTGTATATGGAGCACGAGCACACATCCACTGATACATTACTACTGCAGGATTCATTGTTTACATTTCATGTGGTGATCGAAGTGGGCTCATTTATAACTGCAGTTTATTTTTGTATGTATTTATTTACAGTTTTTCATCTTTACTTCAATGTGAGATTGCTTGGCACAATGATATCCGTGACTTTTTTAACATGCAGCACAGAATCCTATCAAACAATAACCTAAATAATGGGGACTTCACCTGTGACATTCTAATTGTATAGTGTGATGGTTTCAAAAATTCATACAGAATAGAAAATAAAAATATAAAATAGTCTTCAGACTGAAAACTTTTATAAAGTTTGCAACCAGAAAAAAAAAGAGGAGCAGTTTTAAAATAAAATTTGTTTCACTTAAACTTAACATACTGTTAGCCACCTATATAATCAGTCGCTTCAGCAATTTAAGGAAAGTTAAAAATTAACAGCGAATCACAATTACTACTACTGGAAGAAAAAATAAATAAAACTGTGTTGACACCAGAGATGGAGGAAAAACAAACTGTAATAGACTTGCATTTCACGGTAAAAAATATACTGCAATACTTCTAGTAAATTTCTGTTATGAGCTTCCTTGTGTTACGCAAGCCTTCTCTTTCTCACAACCCTACGTTACACATGGTCAGCCCAGCAGCTGTCGAGAAATGCACATCTTGCCACCGGCAACAACCCCAATATATCAGCATGCATAAACAAATTAAGTTCTGCCCGACCCACGTACCATTGGCACCGTTTAGGAGGCCTTATTTTTGAGGTACTAGTTAGTAAAAAGGCACAAGTTACGGCCCTACAGCAATTTGGCGAGGTGTCAGAGGGTAAGTATACAAGAAAGAGTGGCTGAACTACCACTGTCAGGGATGTTGTATGGTAGTTGTTCCCCTCAGGTAGTTGCCACACGGGTAGTTGCGGAGCTGTAGAGGCTGTGTGGTATCCTTATCGCTCCCACACATCTTGGTATTCGACACGTAAAATATGTCTCAGTAAGACACTCTCTTAACCACACATGCACCAACTGTGTATTGAACACTCCCAATTTATGTGTGATGTTTTTCATTTCACAAACAAAATGTGGCCCGTGCGCACACCAACACACATCTTGCCACTGGCAACCTCACCAATATACCAGCATGAATTAAACGACTCTCTAGTGCTGTCTAACCCATGTATCATTGGTGCTGTTTAGACAGCCTTATGCTTGGGGAAAAACAATAGTGGTATGCAGGTGAATGCCACAGATTCTAACTTTTGTAATCTTATGCAATGTTAACACCATTTCCAAAGTAAAAAAAATACATGTCCCAAGTAAAAACACATTAACCTAAACAATAACTTTTTTTTTTCTTTTTTAAATCCATACCTGTAAGTCAAAATTATGAAACTCAAAGTCAAAAATTTTATCCCAGAGTATTTCGAATTATTATGGTTTTACTGCAATTATCATACAATAAATACTACAATAACAGTTACCTCAATATTCTAAGCAAAGTATACAATGCCAATACGTTATGAAGAAATACATTCAAAAGAGTAAATTCTGACGAAACTAGTTAATTCAATAGGTAACAAAATTCAAGATATTTTTTTTTATTACGTTGCCCAAGTTTACATAAATATTTACTCAAACTCACCTAATTTTCAATGGCAAATTACCAACAACATAGTTTTCATTGGCCTGGAAGATGGTCAATGGCTTTGATATCATATAACTTGGCAGACTACTGAAGAAGAAATATTAAGCTCACCTTTCAACTCGCTCAGCAGCTTCTTCCTTAGGAGTCTTGCACAAAAGCTTGCTACTCTCGAAAGAAGAGGCAGAGTCATCTCGCTTCCTCTTGACACGCATCAGTTGTTGTTGCACCACCTCCAGAGTAGTAGTGTTCGGCAGCGTGCGGCCACGCTTGCCCAAGCCACTCAGTTCCGCCAACGTGACACCATCATCCCCCGATGATTCAGCCTCTTCTTCTTCGTTCCTGCTGCGGCTTCGCTTTGCGCACACTGTTGCCACTCGTTCCTGCTGCGGCTGCAACCCCAAACCCGTATCACCCCTCCCTTCACCCTGCTGTTTTTTCTTCTTCTTTTTGACAGGAAATCCTGTCCTATTGATGGTCTTCCTGCGCCTTGCCCTCTTCTTCACTGCTCCCGCTGCCTTCTTCAGTAAGTCAGCCGCTGTCAGCTTCGTCACATGCACCCGCACCTCTCGCATGCCTTTCCTCTTCTTTATCACACTGTGCCTGCATGCTAACTTCTTATCCACTACAGATCGCAAATTTAAACGTTTAAGCCTCAAATTGTGATCTGAACCTCCCTTACTTCTCAACAGCACTGTGCTTGTTCTCGCACTGATTGTAGGTGACTTCGTGGGCACTGATCTCTTGATGGGAGAAGCCACCTTCTTCGCTGGAGAACTCAATCTCTTCTGCGGTGATTCAGAGCATTTTGCAGATGTTTGCCCGACGTCCGACAGACTGTTAATCTTCGATTTGGGAGAACTCTCTGCTGTGGAAGAACTTTCTTTGTTACATGAAGGGCCACCTTTGGTAGCAGTACTCGACACAGCTGGCACCGCAGTAAGTTTCCCCGAGGAAGCACTAGTTTTGCCTGCCGCAGGACCAGCCTTGCTTGCAGGTGAAGACAACTTGCCAGCGGCAGTAGAAGCTTTGCCGGAGCATTCCTTGGGCGGTGAAGGAGACACCTTGCTGGAACTACTCGGTGCCGGCACGCTCAACTTACTGGAGGTCGACCTGCTTGTGGTGGTCGTGGTGGTAACCGTAGTGGAAGTTGGCTGACAAGTGCTCGTCGAAACTTTGTTAGCCATAGCAGATTTCCCTTGGACGGCAGTAGGTTTGCTAGTAGCAGGCAAAGTCTTGTTCACAGACCCAGAAACTTTACTGCTTGATGCAACAGGCAACACTTTCTGAGCTACCGAGTTCACAGCAGGTTTGGAAGAAGGTGAAGAAGGTGATGGCTTTGTGATTGACAGACTCGGTGCTCCAAGCACCAATTCTATGTCTATGTTCTTGGAAGGTTCAAAGATGCCACTAGCAGGTTGCTTCGAGGTTCCAACAGTCTGTGATGCATGCGTCACACCAGGAGACTCTACCACTCCCGTCGCATTCGCGCTTGCACTTCTCGATGACGTTCGCTTGTTCGGCTGGGGAACATTGCCTTCATCTTTGTTCTTTCCTGATGAAGAAGCATTCTTGGCAAGTACGGTGGAGATTACTTCCAGGCGGTGTCTTTTCTTAGGTGTGGCAATGACGGAAGATGATGCGGTGTACCTCGTGATGCATGCCTCGATTGCTTCATCGATGGAGTTCCTTGCTGTGTCCATTGCTGACTGGCTGTTTCCTTTCCCAGCACCTGTGAACACCAAAATACCACATTCGATTACAATCACGTATCTGAAACTACCATTTCCTGCTACATGCACTTCCACTGCACATAATTTAAAATAACTCACAATGTGCTGCTTCTAGATTTGTCTACATGGGAAAAAATAGACACCAGGAATCCACATTGTCATTCACTTCCAACCAGCTTTTTACCACATAATTTGAGAAACTATGCACTACCACAAAAAGTGAGAGCAGCAAATGGACAATAAGCATAACTGACTCACACAATAACAGTAAACTTCTTTCACAAGCCTACAGTTTTACGAAAGATTGCAGTATTCATTTTTAGTCCTAATAAACTAACAGTATTAAAAGGAATTATTACATCATCTTAAAATACAAACCTTTTTGTAAAATTAAAAATTTTATACACTTTCTACATACTTAAAACTAATTTATAAGGGAATTTTGTCACATTTTAAAATTATTACAAAAATTTTGTAATCACAAATTTACTGTAGCTATAAAATAAATACAATTAATAAATATTATACACTTTAGGATAAATTATTTAATGCTAGATATCATAAATGTTTTCAAAATAAATTAAATAAAAAGCACATTTTGGTAGGAATGTTGCTAACCATTCACATTCTTGTAAAGGGGTTGGTGCTGTCCATATAAATTCTCCGAAGAGGTAGAAAAATGTATTCTGTCGTCATACATAATTTTAGAAAAAATGAATTTAGAATAAGTATTGTAAAGAACTTAAAAAGTTTGTAAACACAGCTGTAACTATTACTTTTTGAAATAGTACCTACTTTAATCTTGTATTTTTATGCACTTCCCTACTTTACTAAGTAATCATTCAGAGGAAACTGTGAGTACATCTCAGTCTCTAGAACTTTACTTTGGGAAACAAAAAAGTTTTGAAGATCATGAAGAGATTCACAAGCTCAGGACTGATACTAGTAACACATCATCATCACTGTTGTCTGCTACAGGTGCTGATGGCATGTGCACATGTACATGCATGCACCCGTGTGCTCAAACACAGCTAACTAATTGTTCAAATACAACAAAAAATTCAGAGCTTATTGGAAACTTTTCACTTATATGATCATAGTGATTTTTGAAATCCTTTAGTCCATTGGTTGAAGATATGGTGTAGAACTCGGTTTCAGAATTCAACACAAATATTCCTAAGTGATTGTGTTTTTAGTTGATTGTGAACAGCAGTATTCTACAAAAAGTATAACTTTCCTGTTCTGGCAACCCAGCTATGCATTAAGGAACTGTAAATACTGCAGAAACAATCACGTGTATATTTTGTTATCCTTGCAAGTAACTTTTGATGTTTTCAAAGTGCCTAGGTTTTGCTGATTTTCATATTACGAGTAAAGACAGTTTCACACTACCAAGCACATTGGCACCAAATAAAACTGTGATCCTGTATTTTCTTCTCTTGCCACAGCTACATTTTCCCCCTTTAAATGTAAATCATTTGTATGGCAACACTTTATAAAACAGCAGCACTCACTCAAACCTTGAAAATCCAATAAAAAGTTTTAAAACAAAACAACTTCCACCAAAATCTATTACCACAAAGTTGAAGACTGGAACATTTAAAAACAATATGAGCTGTAAGGATACTATCCTTGTGCAAAGCACCGCACAGTGAAATTTAAATAATAAACCAGCAGAAATGTATTAAAATGTACAGTAGCTAGCAAGCAGTGCACGAGCAAGGTTGTTGACCTGTCGGCTGTTCCATTTCACAGTGCAGCGCCAGTCTCTGCTGGTGCAGTTCTTTTTTCTGCAATGTACTTGTCTGGCATGAAGCATTCCAAGCCCAGCCTTGAGGCAGCAGCACCAGCCAACCTCAACATTTATGCATGCCACAAACAAAACAAAATTGGAAATTTTACCCTCCCTTTTTATCTTGCTGTTATACCCCTCCGAACTCTGTCCCGTTATGATTCCTGAGGAGTTCACTTTTTGAATTAGGATTTTTGGCTTTTCTTCACTGACTGATTTGGATTTTGGTTGGCTATGTTTGGATTTCTATTTACTGGTGACTTCATTGTGCTATTTCAATTGTATTTGAACTTTTGGCACATTATTTTGTATTAATTTTGCTACAGCCATTGACAATATATGCTAAAGTTGTGGAGGACGACATAATTTCAAACTTGGCGACCAATGCATTGGGTAATAGTTTGTGTGTCTAAGTTGGCAGCATGATTAACAAAGTACAGAAGAACAGTTGGCAAGATGGTGGATAGATAGTAAGATGCATTGTGTGCAAACATAGAAATAACACTGGTCCTCCGAGCAAGATCCATTAGGAATATCAAAACCATCCCTTTGGATTTTGCGCTGTTCGCACAGTACAACGTGTCGTCGATAGACCGCCTATCGTGCGTGGTAAAACCTGTTTGGCTAGCCATTGTGCTTGAGGTAGCTGCCTATGGTGTGCTGTATAACCCGTACACAGCGACTTTTGTGCACGGCTTGTGTTACTGCATCACGACGTGCGTGGGTATGTTATTGCACTTTACATCGTAGTTTGCGACGTATATTCACAAGACTTTAATAATCAGGTGTATGCCATCGGGTGCACTCAATTGTTGCAAATTATTTAATATTGTGAATGGCAGGCTGAGAATATAAGCAGTGATGTTGCATATCAAATTAAGGACATATTACCCAAGTTTGCTTCGTAACCTGCCATCTTGCAATTTTCTGAGCCTATCATAGTATTCGTGACACACCTAAGCAAGAACAGCATTCAACATGCCGCCTACCACAGGATGTTTCAGAAGAGTACTACAGTATGTTTCGGAAGTGTAACACAGGATGTTTAGGAAGTGACTGTGGCGTGTGAATATCACGTCTACAGACAAGAGACAAGCTACTGCTTAGCCATCGTTTGGAGCATGCGGAACATAGATTACACCGTGCAGCATCACTAGCAGTGAGTGTTCAATCATACCATTAAATAAAAATCTGTTTGTAGCAACGTGTCATGATTTACCACAGCTGCGCGAGGGCTTCGAGCAGGATCGCCTACTATTAGACGTAACCAACGAAGGCGACAAACACAGAGGAAGACTGTCCACTCGTCTATGAACAATACTACCATGTGATGGCTGAACTAGAAGCAGGCAAGGATGATGAGAAACAATCTGCTAAATCAGCACTTCCAAGTTGTGCCTCGTCACACATCACACTCCCTAAGATAAGGCTTCCTACAATCAGTGGTGACATGAAGATTTGGACAAGCTTCTTACACTTGTTAATCACCCTTGTACGATTACAGTCTCAATTGACAAATGTGGAAAGTCTTGCATATCTAAAATCATTCATGTGTGGGGAATCACATATGTTGATTAAGTCCTTGCCTCTCACAGATGAGAATTACACAATGGCTTGGAAAATTCTAGTGAAACNTGTGCCTCGTCACACATCACACTCCCTAAGATAAGGCTTCCTACAATCAGTGGTGACATGAAGATTTGGACAAGCTTCTTACACTTGTTAATCACCCTTGTACGATTACAGTCTCAATTGACAAATGTGGAAAGTCTTGCATATCTAAAATCATTCATGTGTGGGGAATCACATATGTTGATTAAGTCCTTGCCTCTCACAGATGAGAATTACACAATGGCTTGGAAAATTCTAGTGAAACGGTATGAGAATAAATGCCTTGTGACATCCCAAAATCTAGACTCTATGTTACAGGTGCCAGTTGGTAGTGGAGAATCNTGTATGAGAATAAATGCCTTGTGACATCCCAAAATCTAGACTCTATGTTACAGGTGCCAGTTGGTAGTGGAGAATCTCCTACTACTTTACAACAACTTTTGACAAGTTTCATTGGGAGCATCACTGCCTTAGGCCATGAATTTGCCAGTTCAACATTAGGGAGATATTGTTAATACATCTGTTCGAGAAGAAGCTTGACAGCACCTTGCAACAGAAATGGAAGCCATGCGCAACTGAGATCCCTTACCCTAAGTAAGAGGATTTTCTTACCTTCCTAAGTAAAAAGTACCAGGCATTAGAGGCTGTTGCCTGTATGAAAGCTAAGCCCCTTAGGTACATCTTAGTGAAACAGATGAAGAAAAATGATGTGTCACTGTCTCGTTCATCATGATGAGTACTGCGCCCGAGTCTCAAGTGTGCAAATTACACAGTGAAAATCATTCTGTGCATAAATGCCCTGTTTTCATGGGGAAGTCTCCTATAAAGACAGATATGGTTGAGTTTGGCAGCAAGGATTGTGTTTAAATTACTTACGTGCTGCTCATCAATTCAGTGTGTGCTGTTCTACCAGTTGTTGCAGAAAGTGCAATGCAAAATATCACACGCCATTGCACTTTCAGAAGGAGACATCAGCAGGACTCGCCAAGCAGTCAGCTGTTAGCACATCTGACCCAGAAGCTGCTTCTAGTAGTGAATGAGAGGTCGCTACTTCTGTGGCATCATTTTCAAGCATGGCTCACCCATTAAGTGTCCTGTTGTCAACTGCTGTCATGAAAATAACGGACTCTGCAGGCCAGTATTATTACAGACAGCTGTATCAATAGACTGAGGCTACCCCACAGGAAGACTGCTCAGCCGGTACAAGGGCTAGCACAAACATCCCTCAGTGTNGGGGGGGGGGGGGGGGGGGGGTCACTTGTTACCTTAGGTCAGTTGGACAGGATTCCTTTCACATTCAGGCAGAAGCATACGTACTTCCTCGTATTACAAATGATTTCTACATGTGTTCTACATTACCCGCCATGCAATAGCCGGACAGTACCACGACTAAGATGCGTATGGTTTTCGGTGCAGCAGCAAAGGAAAGTCATAGTGTCTCACTTAAGGATGTTTTATTGCCTGGTCCAAAGCTACAGAGAGATAATGTAGAAATTTTGCTCAATTCCGTTACTATAGGCTATTCAGGGTAAAGTGAACACTTTTGAAAGCCTTCTCAATTAGAATAATATTCAATAAATATATTTTATTTTAGCCTTAGACTCAACTTCTGATAGGGGTGGAATATGCACACTGTGTTTATTATTTACATGGCAAAAATTATTTAAAACGGTGGTTAAAGGATAAATAATAACTGAAAGGACAAAGTGCTCACTTTACCGTGAACAGTCTATATCACCTGGTCTTCACAACAGAAATAAAGCAGATGTTTCGCTAAATACTAGTCAGTAAAAGGAACTGCGACTACCAACACATTTTGTAGCGTTCTCTTCTGAGAAGCTTGTTGCTGAATATAAACTGAGAACTGTAACTTATGGACTTTCATCATCTCCTTACTTGGCCATTCGCATATTGCTTCAGTTGACAAAAGTTGTGAGGGGCCTTTTTCTCGGGGTGCAACCGCCTTGGAGACTCTTTCTACATTGATGATGTGATTGCTGGTGCTGATGATGTAGAATCACTCCTTGATATCCAGAGACAACTGATGGTTATTCTCAAGGCAAGCGGCTTCAGAGCTAAGAAAGTTCGCGAGTAATTGCCCACAGCTCTTAAATGACCTACATGAGGAGGATTGAGTCAACATAAGTTGCTCATTTGATGAGGCTACTGACCCAGTAGTGAAAGAGCTTGGGTTGGAGTGGAACCCAATGCAGGATGCCTTCAGTTATAAGATCCAGCCTCAAGAATACAACCTTCTCTGACATAGCCAGTATTTTTGATCCTCTAGGGTGGCTTGCACCTTCACCATGTTTGCAAAAATCTTGCAGCACCTGTGGTTTACAAACATTGACTGGGATGCACACACCACCCCAGAGTATCGTCGCCAATGGCAGCTATTCAACGAACAGCTGCCCTTTTCGTCACTGTTGCATGTTACTCATGACCTTGGTCTCTCACCCAACATATAAGCTTTGTCAGACTTGACGGTTGTACTGCACTGGTTGGCTTCTCCACATCAGTGGAAAAGCTTTGCGGCCAAGAGAGTCACCACGATAAGAGCTTACATCAAGCAAATGCTGAAACCATATCTGCTCTGAAGACAACCCAGCAGATTGCGCTTCAAGAGGACTACTATCAGAACCACTGCTGCAGCTGTGGTGGTCAGGAAAAGAATGGCTAGTCAAATCACCTGAAGGCTGGCCAAGGTCAGAGGTGCAAAGGGAAGATCTCACCTTGACTTCAAATGAGCTGGATGTAAAGGTATTAGTGTAGGAAAACATAGAAGATTCATACCCCTTAACTTCCACACTTGATCGTTGTAGCAAGCTGAAACGGGCTGTCAGAGCTATTGCCTTTGCATCAAGGTTCATATATAACTGTCGCAACCCTACTTCAAGGATGGTTGGATCCCGAACACCTCACATCCCTGACAGTGCTTTGAAAATTTTAAGTAAAGTCCAGGAGCAGTGCTTCAGTGAGGAATTAAGACCATTCAAGAGAATTTGTGCCTTCCTGCTCCATTTCAAAAACTTGCACCTTGCATTGGTGAAGATCATGTCCTCAGGGTGGGCGGTAGGTTGCATCATAGCAACCTACCACATACTCATAAACACAGAACATTGACGCGCCACGGACGGCGTCATTCACCTGATATGGCCTCACCACAGCGGCGGCCCCCTCCCAAGAAGAGTCGTTATGCAGCACACGCCACAGCACGCCTTAAAGCCCATGGTTGGCTCTGGACAACTGATGCATCCTGCTGGCAACAACTTGCTTCACATCACGCCGCCGCTCTCTTACCCCTCCGGCCGTGTGAGGGAAAGTAGCTGCCACCTTCGGCCGCCGTCCTCTCTTTCTCTGCGAACTCCCTACCATTACCTCCGCACCCCCTGCGCTGGCCCTATGTGCCGCGTATAAATAGTGCTTGCATTCCTCAGTTCGAGACTGTATCGTGCCAGTTCAGTCGTACGCCGTTACTCTGCACGAGAACAAACCAACTTCAAGTCGTCACTGCTATAAGCAGCCTATGTTGAGAGTGCTACTCTGCACGACACCGTCATATTGCTCGCCAGCTCACCAAAACTGCCGTGCTTCCAGCTACATTGTAGCTTGCTCTGATGACATGAGTCCAAGTTCCGCTGACTTGAGATCACCCTCACCCCCCGCACTGCTGCCTCTTCCGAGACTAGGTAACATACCGGTTGCGGCAACCTAGGATCGGCCCTTAAGGCCCTAGGCATGTACAGACTGGTTTGTGTGTGTTTCATGAGCAATCAATAAACAGGCATAAATCAACTTGATTGTATTGTCACTCCCAGCGCTCTATTTTTTCTTTACCTTGCTCCCACTATCTCCTGCTTCATCACCAATCCAATTAACACTATTGCAGGGATAGTCACGAGCCAGAACCTAGTTTCCTACCTCAACTTTTGCGAATTGTCCCGATGTGGAGCTTGGAAAGCCCGCCTTACTTGGTAACACCAAAGAAGTTGCCACTTTGGACTATCTTCCCCTCCAGTACGTGCCTGGGTCCACCAGCGATGTCCCGCTCTCCCGCTCGCCAGGTTACTTCCTGGAGAACGATAGGCCAACCCCTGATGCTTGGGTTGGCCACTGATGTCCCACTCGCCAAGTCACTAGACTGAAGGCCAGTAGTCCAGGCTGCCTACCCTTCCAACAGCCTTCTCCTTTCCCATTAGGCCGTGCCAACCCCTATTATACACCCCTACGTACTGCCACCCCCTTATGCCTCACCGTAGGGCTGGGTGGGGGAAAGCAGCCAAGCAGGGACTAGCTCTGGTTGCAGTCCTGGGGAGCTGCTTGCCAGAGAGGGTCAGCCAAAAGCTCAGCCAGTTTGTCACAGAGTCTCATATGGCACATGCCCCGTGCCGTGTCACCATTGCCGCCGCTGATGCCGCCCTTCCTGCCAGAGTAGAAAAGGTGGTTAAACGGCTCAGCACAATATCAGCATATAGTCGGTTCATGACTGGAAGAGACTTTCTTGAAGCCCTGCTAAAGATCTACTTTCAAGCCCATTTTGTATCCTTCTGCCAAAGGGTAAACAAACATTGCCATGTGGCAGTCACATGGCAATGTTTACATGCAATGTTTACATTCCACTGTGTGTGTGTACATGAGTTCGTACATGCACGTACCCATCATAAAAGTAATGTATATATTAGTAATGGATATTCCACAAGCATAAAGTTTTTAATCTTGAGAATTACACAAAAGAATATGTGATGCAAGCGAAAAACATTTCATTACATAAACCCAAAATGTGAGTATTAAAAATTAGATGTTTCGTGTGCGTACCTGTCTCTCTGTGTGTGTGTGTGCGTGTGTGTGTGTGTGTGTGTGTGTGTGTGTGTGTGCGCCCGCGCTCACGTGTGGATAGGTTTGATTTTGACTGGGGGATTGGGTGGGGGAGAAAAACTTTCACTTTGATTACATATTATAGACACAATACTTTGCAATGAAATGTGTCAACATTCAAGGAGTCCATCCAACAACATTAACATGGCAACGCCAATCTCTCATAAGCCCCCGGATGGCCGTGCTGTAGAGAATTTGTGCGATTCTTGTTTAACCTAATATTTCATTTATCGGTTTTTTTATACTAATATCAGCTCTTTATTATTTGATTTTTCATAACGTATGACTTTAATTTGTGCTAACCTTCTCGTACAGATTCCTTTTGCTTTTGAAATCTGTATAAGAGATTACTCATAGTGCGTTCTAACGTGTTTAATATTTTTCAAATTTATTTCAGGTTTGCTTAAAATTTTATTTACTGTATTTTACGTTGTATGTTGCGGTAGTTTTTGTGTGCAGTCATGAGTTCTAGCAAGGTGAATAAAAGAGAAGTCACCAACGCCAACAGGACATCATTAACCTCACCGAATCGTTGTATTCACTAATTAGCTGAGGGGAAATGAAACCCTGCAACGTCGCGGAAAGAGCGGCAGAAATGTTGAAACTCTCCAGATCTACAGTGCTAAGGTATGTTAAAATATCTGTAGTATTAACCATTGCGTTTGCAAGTTGTGTGTGTTAAGATCAATTACGTTGGCCCACGAAATGTGTTTACAAGAACATAAAGAAAATTTGTTAATAACTTGATAACATCGTCGAACGTTGTCTACGTGTATTTTTAACGTTTTATTTTGGTAATTATTAAGTTTATAGGGTTTCCTGTAAAAATAAAAATAATTCATTGAAAATCTTATATTTCCACTCTGCTAATGATGCAGAACACGAATATACGAGGGGCATTAACGTCCGACTAATTTCGTAATATGTGCCCACCTAACCTAACAGAACCTAACCCCACGATGAGTGAATCACTATTTTACATTTTTTAACTAACCTAGGATTGTAGGGTTATATAGTAACCAATACCTGCCACCTATTAAACTAACCTAAACTAACACACGGCAGAGCATATCACATTGTCACACATCATTTGTAAACAAACCCTTGTATGTTTTTGGTATCAGTAACTGTAGTTGACCCAGTAACTGAATTATGGTCCTTTTTAAATTATGCAAATTAGGTTGGCTATGTAGCACTGAAAGTGAAAAATATGACACTGATAATTTACAATAACTAAAAGACAATGGCTGTAGAACAGTGGTGTTGGGGAAATGCATTAATACACAATTGTTTTCTTAAAAGATTATGACTGCGATTTCATCGATTACGATGTCCTCTCATGTTTAGTGAAGTGATACAGATATGTTTAATAGTAGGGGAAGTTCCAGTTATATCGACTGTAATCTATTTAGTGACGTATAACAATGGCAATTAATGCCGCAATGTAACTTATAAATACAAAACAAGCTCCTTCTTCAGAATCTTAAAATGCACCATCTCTCCATAACTTATATAAAATTAATTGACTATAACATACTCACTATAGAGGCAATTTTCCTTACCATTGTCAGTTGGCTTTATAATAAATTTCCACTGTATATATTGGGTTGNAACTCACTATAGAGGCAATTTTCCTTACCATTGTCAGTTGGCTTTATAATAAATTTCCACTGTATATATTGGGTTGTTTATGAAGAATCCCTCGCACGGGTACACAAATTATTTTTAATTTTTAATTACACATTGTAATACCACCTTTTGGTTAGGTGATTCATACACTCACATTTGAGTCTATATAACCCTACAATCCTAGGTTAGTGTAAAACCCAACAATCCTAGGTTAGTTTAAAAATGTAAAATAGTGATTCCCCCTAAACTTAATAATTACCAAAATAATACGTTAAAAAGACACGTAGACAACGTTCGACGATGTTATCAAGTTATTAACAAATTTTCTTTATGTTCTTGTAAACACATTTCGTAGGCCAACATAATTGACCTTAGCACACACAACTTGCAAACGCAATGGTTAATACTACATATATTTTAACATACCTTAGAACTGTGGATCTGAAGCGTTTCAACATTTCTGCCGCTCTTTCCGCGACGTTGCAGGGTTTCATTTCCCCTCGCCTAATTAGGGAATACAACGATTTGGTGAGGTTAATGATGTCCTGTCGGCGTTGGTGACTTATCTTTTATTCACCTTGCTAGAACTCATGACTGCACACAAAAACTACTGCAACATATAACGTAAAATACAATAAATAAAATTTTAAGCAAACCTGAAACAAATTTAAAAAATATTAAACATGTGAGAACGCACTACGAGTAATCTCTTATACAGGTATCAGAAACGAAAGAAATCGGCACAACGAGAAATAATAAAGAGAGGATATTAAAAAAAAAAAAAAACCAGTAAATGAATTATTATTGGTTAAACAAGATAATCGCACCAATTCTCTGGCGCGTGTGTCGACCACATCTCACCAACAACACACGGAACAAAGGTTTGTAAACAAATGGCCGCTCTACTTTCACCTTGAGCGTGATCTTGTGAGTATGCAAGAAACATTGAAATCAAAGTACGTTAGCATCACGTCATTAATAATTGGCATAATAAGATACAAGTCTTTTCGAAACCCATTTGTAAGCGATAAATTAACAATTACGTTAAAACTTTAGAACTATTTCCTCTCTTTGTGCTGGCAACCTAACGGCATAACTGTATCCGCGCTCGCCGCTGTTTGTAATGTTATATGCATGTAGCTAACGGCTAGGGTGTTTTTTCAAATGTTGATTTTCAAAAGTTTCTTCCCGTCGTGAACCGACTATACACTCCGACGAGTGCGCCCACGCGCCCAATTCTAGCAAGCGCACCTCCCAAGGCCCAGCACACCATAATAGAAGTGGCCAAACCCATCACTGCAGGCCCCAAGACAACAAACCCCGTCAGAGCAGCAACTCCCACTTCTCCATCACCTGGGAAGGAAGAGCCTTGGCGCCGCCCACCAGCCACCAGTGGGGTGAGCATCAACATAGTCTGAAAGAGATTCTCATTCACCTCATCATTAGTTGAATTGTCATCCTGAAGTTCAGGAACTGCAGAGAATGCTGCGGGAGAGGTACTGGACCTTGTCTGACAAGAGTGTCATCAGGAACTACTTATCGCAGTGCTTCAAGTGTAGACGAGTGTAGTCCCCCACAGCTACCTCAATAATGGAGGACATACCAGCTGTCAGGATTAAGCACATAAAACCATTTTAAACTGTGGGAGTTTACTACGCTGGACCTTTCAAGATTACTCTTGCTTGGGCCATAGGGGCTAAGGTTTACAAGATCAATGTGTGCGTACGTGTTTTTTGCAATCAAGGCCATACATTTAGAAATTGTGTAGAATCTTACAACTAAAGCAATTCTTGCATGATTCAAATGCTTCATTGGACAACGTGGCAGAAGCCCACAAGTGTACAGTGACTGTGGCACTAATTTCCTTGGAGCCGATGAAGCGCTGCACAAGTCTCTCCAGTCACAAGATCACAGAAATGAAGTCGTCAGTGCAGCTGCAGAATATGGAGCAACTTGGAATTTCAAACCATCCGTAGCCCCACACTTTGGAGGATTGTGGGAGGCAGGTGAGAAGACCATGAAGACACACTTGTCTCAGGTTGTAGGGAATCAGCTGCTTTCCCATGAAGAATTTGGCACACTAATGGTACAAGTTGAGCCAGTCTTTAACTCTTGCCCACTTTGCCCAGAGCTCAGACCCTCAGGATTTACCTTTGCAGTCAATAGGTCACTTTCTGACCCTGGAACCTCACACTGCACTTCCTGAACCTAACTTGTGACCAGTGCCCCTGAATCGTCTTGTCCGTTGGCAGCTAGTAGAGCAACTTCACCAGAACCTCTGGAGGAGTTGGCGCACAGTCTATCTGCATATGCTGCAACAATGTCACAAATGGAACAGAGCTGCCGTCAACATCACTCCAAGAAAGCTGGTGCTGCTGCAAGATGGCAGGGTGCCCTCTCTCCAATGGCACTGAGGTCGTGCAATGGGAGTTTAACTGCGAAGCAGATGGTGTGGCTAGGGTAGCCATTGTGAACACCTCCAGTGGGTCATTGAAAAGGCCATGTGTTAAACTGTGCCTTTTGTTTTAAGGTGGGCGGTATGTTTAGCATTGATAAGAACAACACAATTTCAGGCTTGGCGCCCAATGCATTGGGTAAAAACTTGTGTTGCTAAGTTGGCACCACGATTGACAGAGCAGAGAAGAACAGTTGGCAATATGGCGGACAGACAGTAAGATACGTCGTGTGCAAACATATATATATAACAGCTACTTTTTGGACACGTTTTTTTTATTGCACTTCTAACATGAGTGATAGCAAGAGGCAAGCTGCCACAATCATGCAAAAATTAGAAATCGTACAGGAGTTGGATAAAGGCACACCCTCACAATGTTTTTGTAATTCTTCTCTACCTCATTTCCGTATGTCATTGAAAGGAAAATGCTTGTTTAATAATGCCGCTGCCGTGTTTTAAAAAGTTAACAGAACAACCATCTACAATTCACATGTGTTTCCCAATGGCATATTCCGTCATTTTACATGTCACTATCTGCAGAAAATACATAATGCCACTATCATCTGTTAACCAAATGCTATAGAAAACACTCTCTCCTAATGGGTCATATTTTTCTGTGGAACTACAACCTTACAGTTTTTCCCTCACCAAACTTAATTAATGCCAAACCGTAAAGACGAGTAAAAAAAATATTTTTTGATTAAGTGTTAGTATCTTGTATTTGATTTCTTGTTTACATGTTTGTAATGCTATTGTGTTGTTCAGCACTACCCATTAAAACCACTTTGTTTTTACACGGAAAAATTTTTCTGAGCCAGTCCGAGTTTTGCCACATTTTAATGAAAACACGTTTACCAATTAAGATATAATTTAATAAATGGATCTTTTATTTTTATGTGATAATACTGTGACTGGACCCACTGCCAGAGCCCGCCCCTGCTCTATTATTCCCTATTTTGATTCAGTATTGAGTTGGTGAAGTTTATATGGTTTCAGTGGCTGATAATTAGAGTAAGGAAAGGTTTAATGTGATAGGCAGCTTTGTTCACAGCAAGCTCAGGGATTCTTTAAAAAAAAAGTGCAGGTACTACTGCAACTTCGCGGTGAGAAAACTGAGACAATTAAAATAACAACCATCACTAGATTGTATGCCTTGTCTTTTAGACACAAAATATTTCTCCTGTCTCTTGTAGACTAGATGTGGGCCTTCCCATTTAAGGTGGAAACCAGCGCAGAAGTGGGTGGACTTGCTGCTAGGAAGCCACATCTTGACATAAAACTTTTCTCCCTCTTCAAACTTCTGTGCGGCTTTCTAGGGAGGCAGTAGATACTTCCTGCTTAAGTAAGGCTTTTCCTCCTTATCTCTATGGCTTGTAGTACCTCCTTCGGTTCTGCCTCCCGATCCCGCCTCCCGATCCCGCCTCCCGATCCCGTTCCTTGGGTCTCCGCAGGGTGCGGCAGAGTAGCAGTTTGCTGGGTGAGGCTGATGGCCAATGGCTGATCTGCCACAGAGGAAAAGCCAGAGTATTGCTACAAGACATCTTGGTGACAGTCCCCAACCTTCGGTTGGCCTGCCACTGCTGCACAGACACTCTGCATTTAGCACCCGCTGAGAACTCCCTACCCCCCTCACAGACTTAGTGTGTGGANGCCACTGCTGCACAGACACTCTGCATTTAGCACCCGCTGAGAACTCCCTACCCCCCTCACAGACTTAGTGTGTGGAATTGCCCCTCAACTCTGCACTTTCTGTGAGCCTGCAATGCAGAAGATCCAGTTCCGACTGCAGCATTTGCTTGTGTATATAACAAGAGTAGTTTAGCTGTATTTACAAACTTTCTCTTCCTTTTTTTGATTATATCAGTTGATAGATAGGAAGTGTCATTGAGTGTGTTACATGAAAGCTCCCACAGTATTTGAAAGCAGAGTAACCCTTTGTCAGTATACAGTATGATGCAGTGCATCTAGCAAGCCAACAACCACCAAGGTTAAGAATGTGTGTTTCAATATGCCCGTAGGGGTGTGCAAAATTTCGCATTTTCGAAGTTGAACCAAAGACTTCTTTACCTTCGACTTCATCTTCGAATTAAAAAATCTTTGAGTATAAAGTTGAACATTTTCACCAAGTGTCCCCCCCCCTCCCCTCCCCCTTTCTCACCCAGGACATTATGAACTTCAAAGTATTCTTGTATAGGGAAGCAAAAAACGTCTTATTATATTTGCTATTTCATTTGTTACATTTTGGTGTTAAAAATTTATTCTGTGACATGCATTTATTTTGAATCTTCTTGTTCATAACAAATATTTTATACCAACCCAAGTTTAAATCATCAATTAGTCTACAATTTGATTTTTGAAAATAACTCTGTTTTGAGAGTAGATATTTTGCAAGTAACAATAACCTTGTGTATTGCAAAATCTATGCATATATTAAAAAAAATACACCATTTTTGTTTTAAGCCTATTACATGACTGTCAACAGCAACAAAACATGTAAACAGCCTTACGCATGCTTACTGTTTTCTGAGTTCAGAATAAAGTATTTATTAAAATATAGACCAACATTTTTCTTTCTTTGTTTGTTTTACTACAACTTGCATGGTTTGTAATATTAGTCTAGTTACTTTTTGGATACTGTAAAATGAAATAAGTTAAAATTTCTTTTCCCGTTTTATATTCCATATTAAACGGGGAAATTTTACGTCATTGGAAGCAGACATGGGAAAATTATATTTAGGTTTTTAATACTTTATATACACGTTTATTTCATCATTGTAGTTCCCATAGTTTAGCAGTCACTTTTTGTCTCCTTTCAGGTCATAATGCATCCCAGTCTCATTTGTATAAACTTCATATAGTCCCTAATCCCTCCTGCGGCACCCCTAGTACAGATTTGACCCATCTCTTGTTTCAGTGTTCCACTGGCTGCGATCGAAGTTCGTTGTATGCCGCCCTTCAAGGGCTGTTTGTGAGGTTTCCTGTCTCTTACCCTTCAGTACTTTGTCATGATCCTTAGGTAGTTTGTGACGTTCTCGCTCTGTTTTTACTTGAGCACGATGATATCTGATTTATGGAGTTTGGTGTCCTGTTATTTGTCCGAGGTAACCGGCCCTCTCCCTCCTTGCTATCCCTTGTTCCATGGCCTTTCTTTCCCTCCATAGGAGGTCCATAAAAATAGTATTTGTGCTCCTGTCTGGTTTTGTTCCTTGTTCGTTTTTCCGATGTTTATTACAGCGTATTTGTCTTTGCTCCTATTTTTCGGTTTTGGCAGTAGACTTTGCTGTTGGCCACATTACCACAAAAAAAAGTAATAGTAACAAATAATTGTGAACACAACACAAAAATGTGGAGGAACCTCGATACATTGTTCCCTTAACCACATTTCTTTTACAGGTTTCTTAAAAACTTTCTATCTAAATTGGTTATGAACGCCAGCCAGCATAAATCGTTTTTCATATATATTTTGAATGAGTTTGTATGCATGTATTTTTTTTTTCTGATTGTTGTTGAAGGCTGTTATCCAGAATTATGTTCGGCAATCTGGGTCAGGTAAGAACACCACCTCGGCAAGAACCAATACCTATCACTCGTCCCACTAATCTCGATAAGCTTCCTTTGCACAAATACAGTAAGACAAGAAACACTAAGAAGACCTGCGGTTTTCTGTTCACTTGTGCTTCCGAGATTGAGTGAATTCAACTGCAGAAAGTTGTATGGGTCCCAAAAACAAAAGCCCAATATTCTATGGGGGAAGCAGAAAGATGGTGGCTAAGATACAGGAAGTTTATCACCAGCTGGAAATAACTGATAGAGGGGCTGATCGCCTATTTCTCAGGTCCATACATGGCATCCCAGTTAACCAAGGAGCTGTACAGGCAAGCCCAGATAGAAGAAGAGAAGGCCCAAAATATTCACACTCCATAAGGCTCTTATTTTCCAATGGGTGCACCCTGGGAAAGATAAATATGACGTGGTACAGCTCATCACCTACGTGCTATATGGCCTCACATATGGGATCCAGTGTCAAAAATTTTAGAGGAACTATGTAGTAAGGAGAACCCTGGTGCAGGAACAAGATGTATCCAATGAACTAAAAGTGGAAAGCTTAAAAAACAACACAAAAAATACACAGTAATGTACAATGAATCTTTTGTATTATTTTAACTATAAAAGTAAACAGGAATTTTAGAGCCTATCTGATGGGCAGGTTCCTATTTCCTCATACTTGTCCATAAAACACACAACCTGCACAGCTGAAATATAATAAAGATACAACAAAATCAAAACAAAAATTGTTTTAATATTGTTTCCACACTGTAAATTAATATGGTCCATACCGTATAAGAAGGCCACTTTCCGACAGTCCGTGAGTGGCAACTTGATTTATACGAAACAAACAAAACGCCATTTACAAAATCCTGTATCAGCTGATGCACGAACGAACAAAAGTTAAAATTACGTTGGCTATTCTGAGTGCACTGCCGATGCACATCAGAAAAGCAGAAAATACGCGGATAAGAAAGAGTTCTTGCATTTATTAATACATTTTATTTTACGAGGTCACAAAACAATGGTTGTTAGTGTTAAAAACTAAACTTCGTGATAATGTAGTTATGTACAGGTGTTCAAAATGAAATGTACAATAGAACGGTACGACGACGTGGAAAAGTTTTCTGAAGTTGTGCTAACTTCAGAAAGTTTTTTCCACGTCGTATCATCCATCTTCAACCTTGCTTTCAACACGTCCATGATATTAATTCCAAAAGCATACAGAAATATTGCATAATATTGTTGAATTATTTTTTCTAATAATTTTACAAAATGACATGAATTTGAAATATATCTCCAGCCCGTAACACAAGAATTATCAACTTTCAAAATTCGCTATCTGTTGACCATAAAAAGAGTTACTCAAACTTCGCTGTGACGTGCAGCGCGCTATCTATCGGATATTCTGCGAGCTATTACCAGCCAGAAATGAACCTCTTTCCTGTGCGATATATAACGAATTTACAAACATATGCCAATAGTTATATTTTTCCACGAGCTCTGCATAATTTTTAAAGTACCATACATTTCATGTACAACGATTTGGAGTACAAGTAATTTATATTCGGCCGGTAATCATTCGTCAACGTAAATTATACGCCATATTGTTCTCTCAAAACCCATCTCCTTGTTTCCGTAGAAAGTGAGACACGCGTGAATAGTTTTTAAGCAATTCTAACGTTATTCCACGTCACATATTTCCAACTCGAATATATTAGCTATAACGTCCAAAGTATGATAATAGATAAAACAGACCGTCTCGCAAATGTTAACCCAAATTCACTATCTCGGACAAATTAAAAAAGAGTTATCAAATATCTAATTATTTGCAACATTTTATATTTTTACTTTTATAACCTACTAATATTTTTAGACAGATGTCAGTCTTAAAATATCTTAAAATTTGTTTAGCATTACAGTACAATGAGAAGTGAATTAGCTGACAGCGTGTTGATAAAAAATACAACCCGGACTTGAAGAACCAGCTGATGGCGGAAGGATATGTAGTCAGATGTAAACAGTGGCGCTACTTTCGCTGAGCTGTCAAAAAGTGGCCTTCTTATATGGTACAGAATATATCAAGGAAATTGACACTGGAAATGACTCAAACTTAAGCATCTGTGATTTAATTTTCCATTACTCTTCCTACACTGATGTGACTGAAAGTTTACCACCTGGCCATGATGAGGCATGGTTGATATAGAAATCTTTGAATAGGGTGAGATCAGGAGAGGGCAGATCCAAGGTGAACTTGGCAAGGTTGACTGTTGGACACATGCTTCAATGTCGACTGTGTCCAGCTTCTTGCACAGAAGACGACCTGCTTCGAGCCTCGGAGAATGTGCTGGATGTGACCAAATTCTGGTCAAAAGTTGAATAATGTTTTTCACAGTTGTAGTTGTGTTTCAATCATACTTCTGACAAGAGTATAATAATAAAAAAAACTTTCATCAGCCAAATAAATAAATCAAAATAAATGCAAACTGCATAGATACCACACTTGACCTCTGATAGCTTATCTGGGGCTGCATTTGGCATTGCTTTTTGGTATGAACCAAGATTTACATTCTGTGAAACATGGGATGGAGGGGCAAAAGAATGTTGCTCAGCAGGTGGTAAGCACTGAGTTCCAAACAAACTGTTATCACTGTGGTGCAACACTTAGCCTACATGTTTATTGCAACTTTGCATGTAGACTAGGCTCTGTTCCTATAAACACACTGCCTGTATAAAATGACAAGAAGGGAAATAAGATGTTTTTATTGTAAGAAGGGAATGTTGCCAACTACAGTGAAATAGCTTATTTGAACATTTCAAGAGGACAAAGTAAAAAGTGTAAAATGGGGGAAAGTGTAAAAGGAAGGATAGCTTTAAAATTAAAAAAATTACCTTCTCTCCATTATTTTTTGTTCTCTTCTTTAATATACATTTCTTATAGGTAAAATTAATATATAAAAATAAGAAAATATAGATATACAGAAATGTTTTTTACTACATAATCTTTTCTTTCAATAATTTCAACTTCACAAGTAGCCGGACCTTGGCCAATGTATAGGCCAGGGCGCGTGGCGTGATGGTACGGCACCAAGTCAGCTGTAGGCTTGGATGTCCTTCGTATTACTGGTTGGCACACAGCCAATGGTTTACCTGTATTGGGCGTGACCCGGGGTGGCTCCTGACTCGGCCGCTGTTGCAGCTGAGGTCGGCCGGAACTCGTATCCAGTCCTTGGGTAGAGGTGGTGCTGCGGTTGGCGGTGCTGGTGGGAGCCTACGGAGGGCTGCTGGTCCAGCTGGGCAAGAACCACGGATTTGATATACCCAATGGTACGTGCAGTCCCTGGCAGAAGTCGGCGACAACTTTATGTGGCTCCCCAGTGGTCGGGCAGGGTGGCTGAAATAGGGAGCGTGGAGTGACTGGGAGGTGAGACCTCTCCAGTTGTCGGGTGGTTTGAGCTCGTTTCCGGGGTGGTTAGACTGCAGAGGGCAGTTGGCGCTGGGTTACAGCTGAAGTTGGACTATGAGGCAGTAGCTACCTTCCGAGCTCACCACTTTGTACCAGTCCTATGGGTGAATGGCATAAAGGAAGGTACTAAGGTCAACCACGCTAGGGAAGAGCAGGCGACGAGGATCCCTAGCTAGACGTAAAGCCAGCAGTGGAATAACCAACCAGTCGTATCCGAATACTCCAACCGGTGACAGTACAGCGCGGTGGGCTTACCCTGGATGTCCGACAGCGATGGGGGTGTAGTAAAAAAGGGGGCAAACCTCCAGCACCAGTCTTATCACTCCTTCTGGCGACAATACAGCGCAGTGGATGGAATGAATTAGCTGACCTGGCTGTCAAGCCACCTTGTGGATTGAGGGGACTCAGGTGACACTGCCAGAAGGATACTGAGTGTTAAAGTTAAAGGGGATGAAGATTTCTTTGGGGATTGATGGTGAAGGTGTTGAAAATGTCTGGTAGGTAGTGGTGGTCCTGCGCAAGGACATCTGTGTCTGCAGATAGCTCCAGCACACGAAGTGGTAGAAATCTGCGGTGGTGAAGGTACATATATCCACCTAATCTTGAGGGTGGTGGGGGTAGCTCCTCCCACCATAGACGGAGCCGTACTCTGGTTCCATCTCTTGGGCTCTTGCGGAAGCGGCCTCTCTGCTATGCGGGGCTGTGCGATCTCAGGCGCAGCACTGGGCTGCTTGACTGGCTTATCTCACATGTGGGGGTTGGTGTGACGTATGATATAAAGACAAAAATGATCTTGGCTGACGTGTCCGTGTGTGCCTCTTGCCCAGAGGCATGCTAGCAAGTCGTTCATGTTTCAAACCCCGCCTGTGGTGACGTGATGACACATGAAGATGAGATGAGATGAATATATATATATATATAAGTACGCATCACGTGTTAAAACGTACATTATATATGGGTCCCTTCACTGCGGATGGCGGTTAAGGAAAATGGCAGAACGAGCAGTTTTACAAAGGAGTAAACACGTGCAGATTAATATTACATTTCATCAAAAAACGTTTTACAACGGTACCTACAACCAACTATGCTTAAAGAAAGCAAATAAACAAAATAACTACTGATCAAATATTTTGACATCAACAAGGTACTCGTGTAAAGACAATGAGAAAAGAGCGCCGGGCTGGAAACTGTAAAACAAACATGCCTAGCTATTGGCCGGAAACGTTTACTGTTCGTACGTGTCGACATGCTCTGTCATAATTGCTAAGCATGTTTTAAAAGTCACTTCACTAAAAGCCAAAAAATGTAATATTGCTTTAAAAATGTAATTTAAACCATATATGTTGTAAGTATAATTTAAATTTTTAATTAAAACTTTTAGTTTTGAGTACTATTTACTTCCAAAGCCACCATCAAAATCAGCAACTTAATAACATGCATCCCACAGCAATTCATCAGCTAATATAATACTATACAAACGAGAGTGTTTACTGTTTACATAGTGCAGGGATGGCGAACCAATGGCACGCGTGCCATTGATGGCACGCGAAACAATATTTTGGGCACGCCACGCCACGGATCAAAAGGTTTGCATTTTAGTTTAAAATAACAAAGTTCACTATGACGTATTGATGCATTCTGCATCCCGAGATATATTTTTCCGTCAGCAGGCACACACTGTCGAAACTCGCAACGACAAGGAAACGCGAACAGCCGCCATAAACCAGCTAAGGGTTCGGCGAGCGTGCCAGAAGAATGACGCCAGGATTCCGCCGCGACGAGAAGGCACAGCCTCTCGCAGCTGCGTCGAAAACGTTAAAAGGTTTCACAGCCCACAGCTGCATTTCTCTCGCAGGCTGGCTACTGCCAAAAACCAGCTAATAGCTTTGGCGAGCGTGCTGGAACAATAACACCAGAATTCCGGGAAGGAAGGAACACGTGTGTCTCGCAGCGGAAAGGGGGACGCTAAGCCCTATACAACTGGGGCCGGGTATCCCACTCGAGCACGTGGTGGGCGAAGCCATAAAACTTTAATGCCAAAATCGCCGGCGCCGCTGAGACCACGTGCGGATAGCCGCAGCGCCGAACACGTGTTTACGACCAAGGGCGCGGCGTTCAGCCCCCAGCCACGTGCGAGATGAGGCGTTTTAATATGGCTAACGGGCTAATAAAACGGCGGAGGAGCAGACGAGAAGAGGTCAGTTCTACCACAGACGCGGAGGGAGTGAGTCGGCGTACGCGAGTCGAGGAAAGAGGAGTGGAGCCGGGAGGAGTGGAGTTCGAGAGAAGGCATCACGACGCCAAGACCAATCTGCGAGGAACTGTCGCAGCCTCCCGACGAGGTGACGAAGCAGCCCCGAGTTCGACACCGGAGCGGAGTCAGCCCCAGCCGAGAGACGAACCAGCGCCTCGAGACAAGCTAAGTAGAGACATGCAGCAAGTGTGAAGAACCTTGTTAAGCGAAAAATAAAACGACATACGTGAACTCTCAAGGAAGTTCAAATTCATTTGGTAAATTTGAACTACGAACAGTAGTGTCAACATATTTACACGCCCTATCACTGAGGACTAGCATCCATTGCTGGCGCCCTACGCAGAGAGCAGATACAGACTTATACGCCATAGCGCAAATAGGGAGGTATCAGTATTATATTAGGAACGAACGCGCGCGAGTGATCCTACGGACCTACGCTAAGGAGTGAACGGGTGCGGTGCGCGGGGCGGCGGGCGGAAAGCGCGCTCGTTTGTTATTGTCTTGCCTTAGTTACGTCGTGGACTACAATTGCTAATGACGCATAGTTTGTTGACGTTTTCGTTCGTTCAATTTCGTTGACACAACTGTATTTTAAAGTTGATTTTTAACTATTATTTACCATGGCTAGTTCAGCAAAAAAACAAAAAGGGCAAGATAGTAAGTGTAATAGAGAATTTCAAACTTGGTGGACTGAAAAATATGGCATGATAAGTAAAGGCGACAAAGCGGTGTGTGTTTTATGTTCTGGTACAGTGGTATGTAGAACATCGTCTGTAAAACGGCATTTTGAAACAAATCACAAATCTCTTAGTCAAAAAAGCGAACCAGTGCAAAAGGAATTAATTGCAAGTGCAATGAAAGACAGAAATAAACAGTCAACGTCTATGATTAAATATGTTGGCAAAAATTGTCATACGAGCGCGGCAAGTTACTCGGCTGCAAATGTCATTGCTCGGCATAGTAAACCTTTTCAAGATGGAGAGTTTTTGAAGGAAGCCTGGTTAGCATGCGCGCCCTCACTTTTTGATGATTTCGATAATAAAGATAAGATAATTCAGCGCATTAAAGATACTCCTCTATCTAGAAATACAATAAAGGAAAGAATCTTAAAACTGGCCGAAAATATAACAGATCAACAAAAAATTGACATTAACTCCGCTCCTTTTATATCGCTATGCATTGACGAAAGTACTGACATTACTAAATCTGCACGTTTAGCTGTTTTTGCTCGATATTGCGTAGGAAACATCATTAAGGAAGAATTAATTGCGATAACATCGTTGCTAACAACTACAAAGGGCACAGATATTTGTACGGCTGTTAAAAATTCGCTTGCTGAGAAAGAAATTGATTTTAAAAAAATTGTTTCAGTCACAACTGATGGTGCTCCAAGTATGGTGGGCAAAAAAAATGGTTTCATAAGTTTATTTCAAACAGACGTAGGACATTCGATTCTTGAATTCCACTGCATAATTCACCAACAAGCCTTGTGTGCTAAGAGTGGTTTAACATCTCTTGATAAGGTAATGGCGGTAGTCACAAAAATAGTCAACCTCATATCGTCGCACGCTTTAAATAAGCGAAAGTTTGATGCTTTGTTGAATGAAGTCAACTCGGTATATAATGGCTTACTGATGTATAATAATGTTCGCTGGCTGAGCCGCGGGAACGTACTTCAAAGATTTGTTGACTGCTTGGAAGAAATCAGACTGTTTGTGCAAAATGAGGGAAAAATTGAACAATACCCAGAGTTGTTGGATGTTATGTGGCTTTCAAAATTGATGTTTTTTACAGACATATGCCAACATTTCAATGAATTGAACGTAAAGCTTCAAGGCACAAATAAAACAATTATCGTCATGATAGATCTCATTCGCGCTTTTGATGCTAAACTACATGTTTTCAGGAACGATATTACTACAAAAAACTACAAGTATTTCCCAAACTTGAAAAAAAATTTCAACCATTTAGATATACATGAGAAACCAGGTGGAGAAGTAACTGAAGAATTTATTTCTGTAATTGATTCTTCAATCAAGGGATTCTCAGCGAGATTTTCTCAGTTCAGAGAATTATCGGAAACACTAAAGTTTATTATGTACCCTGATGTGACTTCATTTGATAAACTGAATTTGTCCCCATTCGATTGGTTGGAAATTGAAGAATTTGAAATGCAGCTGATTGATTTCCAGTCTAGTTCAATATGGATTCAAAAATTTATTGAAGCAAGGAAAGAGTTGGAATTAATTGAAACAGAAAGATTGTCAAGCAATATAAGTAAAAATGCCAGTATCAAAATTTTGGAAACATGGAATTCCTTTCCAGACACATTTAACTGTTTGAAGAAGCTGGCTCGTGCTATTTTAACCATATTTTCATCTACCTATGCCTGCGAGTCATTATTTTCAGAGATGAATAACATTAAAGACTCGCTTAGAAACCATTTGACAGATGACTCCAGTTCAGCATGCATTCTGCTAAAAGTAACNTGAATAACATTAAAGACTCGCTTAGAAACCATTTGACAGATGACTCCAGTTCAGCATGCATTCTGCTAAAAGTAACTTCTTACAACCCTAATATAAATTATTTGTCATCTTATCTGCAACAACAGAAGACACACTAATGTAATTTGAACTATGCGTACAACTGAAACATTTATTATTTGACATTGCAAAATGTATTTTTGGTAGTAAATAAAGAGTTTTGAGTAGATAGTGTTTAGTATTATTATTTTTCTAATAATCACTAAGTTAAAATTATCTGACGGGACGTCTATGGCCTCATTGAACATTTCTTTAGAAAAAATGGCACGCTGATACATAAAGGTTCGCCACCCCTGACATAGTGTGTAAGTTGGTCACATTGTCTGTAAGATTTTACCCCACTTATATGAAATGAACAATACTGCACTTGAAGATGCAAGAATTATTTGTGTGAGAACGGTTTGTTGTGTGATCAGTGAAATTATATTTATTTATTCTATATATAACTGGAATTAAATGTTTACTGGTAACTATGCGACTTCAAAACTTTTTGCATGTTATTGAAAAATTTTTCTACCATATTGGAAAATATTTGACATCAAAATCCGCTGTTCGCAGAGCCCTAAATTATTTGTACTAACCAAAAGAGACTACCACCAATTGTTCATCATCACGCTAGGATCACTGCCCCAATCATGGCACACACTATACCAAGTTGCAGTTGCCTAAAGTTTCATGAACTCATTACTATCTCTGGCGTTGACGTTTATGTTTTGTACGTGACGTAAAACACGGGCACTGTAAAATTATTGCAACGTAATTTGCAGGAAAATGCATTAAACTTGACACATGACGTCAAGGAAATTGGACCTCACATAGAGTACGTTTTTGTTTCTGCGCAAGTCAGTTGAGCAGGTAGTGGGCGGACTCTACTGTGGAAGAGAGTGAATTATTTTGTGTCTGCCTTACACTGGTCCCTTGTATAACGTTGGGCGTCTACTAGGCACAAAGTCTGTAAGGGCGATGCCTCCAGGCGTCGGGAACGCGTAGGATGGCTGGCTTACCTCTGGTGTTGGTACTTTGGGGCTGTCCCTGGTTCCAATCTTCGGACATCGGCTTCGGGTCAGGCTGACCTTGGCATCGCCTGGCTATTGATGCATCTGCGGGCTGGTTGGTGCTGGAGTCCCGGCGGTTGACGTCTCGTGGGTCGGCTCGTCATAGTAACTCTACTGCTGGATGAGCAGCTCCGGGAACCCTAATCAGGAAGCCAAAGATGTTGGCGGGGAGGGTAGTGAAGTGAGGCTCCACTAGGTGTGGGGTGGTTTGTGTTCTTTCTCGGGGGGGGGGATGATTAAGCAGCTGAGGGTTGGTGTAGGCTGATTACTCAGTGGGTGACAAAATCTGAGGACGGCAGCTGTCTCCGTGCGTTTCTCCTGCTTCCTCGTCAGTGGGCGAACGTCATGAGTAGCTAAATCACTAGGGTTCAGCCTATAGAGGGCGGCAGCAACAAACCCCTAGCTAGAGTGTAAACCAGAAGTTCCTTGGTTAAGCCTTGTCAGGCCTGGAACCCCCTCTGGCGAGTTAATACGCTCTGCAGGGAATGGGTTAACTGACTTAGTTGGCCCAGATGCTTTGTTGCGTGTGTTTCTAGTGGTTAGGGCTCTACCGTACATGCAAAACAGGTACCTTCATGTGCCTGATCCACAGTAAGGGAAGCCATCAATGAGCAGTCCTAGTTAGGGGCTGCCCGCAGTCCTACTTTATGTCGGAAAACCAGTCGTAAATTTGCAGTCCCCTGCTGCTCCCTTCTAGGGTGACTCTTACCAAGTTGGGGAAAAGTCACACGTTCACTTCGGAGCAAGGAAAAACAGAAGTTGGTTGGAGTACATGTTTTATTCTCACGAGAATAGAACACGGTGACCTTACTATCTCTTACCTCTACACACACTAGGTGTTCAACGGACTTTGTATAAAGGCAAGACAGGTAAAGGGGTCTGTCGGCTTGAAGAGCACACGAGAGCAAACAATTAAGTAGCCATGAAAACAACTAAACCCTAATTGTGGCTGATAGTTCTGAAGGGACTCCGGGCCCCATGGGTGATGAAGGTGTCTGGTGTGGCGAACTTGACGGCAAGTGTTAGGGGTAGCGACGACTCTTCGGCTGCACTGGTTGAGAAGGCAATGACGGGTGAAGAATGCTGGTCGAACTCTGGAAACTCTTGGGGAGTCCTAAGATGGACAGTAGCTGTTAGTAGAGTGCCTTAGCACAACTGATGCTAATGCGAGCTACGGGAACGACTCGCGTTTCTGCCGCGCATCAGGGAGGTTCTCAGGCGCTTCTGTTATTTTCAGCCGTCACCCCTCGGATTCGGGTTGGGTGGCACCTTTGCTGCCATCTCTTGGCGGGGTGGCAGTAGGGTAATTTGGGCAGCTGTGGGCAATATCCGCCGCTCGCTTAGGGGCAAGCTCTTGCGTGCTGGCTGCTGCTTCTTGGCAGGATTACAAAAGGTGGGAGTGATGACGTGACTTCCTTTTACTATATTGGCGCTGGCCTAGGAGGCAACCAGTCGGAGTTTGATCTCCCTCGGGGCATATGACATGCACGTAATGATGCAAAGTCGAAAATAATACTTGATGAGAAGCCTCACGCGTCAAACTTATAAAGGAATACACGGAACTTGAAAAAGACAGTGAAAAAAGCGATAAAACGTAAATACCAGGAACGTTAAAAACTGGGTTCTACTGTACCTGAAAGATAAGTAATCTCCCAGTAGATATGCATCTAGTCTTGGATATGCACCACATCACCAGATAAAATTATGGTAATTATGATCTGCATACAAAAATAAAAAAGGTATCAAATTTTCTTGCCAATTTTATTACCTGTCCAATGGACAGGTGAAAATTATTTTCACCTATCCATACCGATGAATACAGTATGTATGCAACTTTGCTGCCAAAAATTAAACGACAAATAGTAAAGACTCTCAGTAGACGTTATGCAATAGTAAAGAAAACTGTAACAAAGTGAAAACACTGAGGCAATGTTTAATACACACTTTAAGTGAATTTTTTGTTTTGAACATATAGTAAATGCTATTTTCATTGTTTTAAACATTATAAGTGATTCTATTGAAAATGCTGCCAGTGAAAAAGAACACAAAATAATACTATATTTCTAATTCTAGTCGCTTGTTTCTAAACATATAAATTCGTAACTCTCTGTTTCTCTTTTGTTTTCATGAAGTTAGTCATGATAGAATGATACATTCACTAGCACCCCAGCATCTTCCATATCCTGAAATATGTTTCCTGATTTTTCGTCAATTCCCATAGGTAGTTTAATTTTCCAACTCAAATTTTTCTCAAATATTAATTTCCTTTTCTGCACACCCCTAATTTTCATACACAAAAGAGAAACCATAATGTTAGAAAAACATTTTTAAGGTATTGCTGTGCTCAAATTTATTTGCTGGCAAGGATTTTGGTAACGGTGGTTCATAATAAAATGAGCACTCTTGAAATCAACCTATGAAAAAAATGCCTGTCCATAACTGCATATATTGTAACATAAGCAATGACTGCAACACTTGCAGCTAAGTTGGCAGTGAACTACGAGACGTAGTTCCACGTTTTAACGTCTTACTAGTTGTAAAGTTAACAAGTCACCTGTAAATCAATTTCTTTCTGCTGTATGAGAATAAGAATAAAATGTGGCATGATTCCAACACACATATGTTTCTAACACACATATGTTTCTAACTCTTTCACATCATCACATGGTGAACGCAATGTTCAAGTTAACTGGTTCATTGTTTTGTTTTGGTATATTTTTCCCAGTCCGTGCCCATGTGTCAACAAAGCAGCGGGATTACGACCAACGTGATTTTTAATGTTTGTATCTTGTGAATAAGTATTCGTTAACGCAATAAAAAAATATTTCTAATGTATACATGTTCTAAATGAATTGGCATTGTTTGTTATTGATTAATGCTGTATTTGAACGTAGTTTATTGTCCCAGAAATTCTTGAAATTTCCTCACAGAATGCTGACCTGGAAAAAGTGTGACTGCACATGGAATTCAATATGCATAAATTTTAAACATTGAATAAACTTGAAGAAACTTCGGAAGAGTGTGTTTTGTTATATTTGCCATACGTGCTGCAATTATGAAAGCTTAAATAAATGTGTGCATGTCATTTAGTATTTAGGCAAATCCCAACTGAAGATCGTAGATTTAATACCTCAGCACAATGTCCCACGTTTTGAAACAATACGGGAGAGAAAATTTTTATACTGNATGTGCTGCAATTATGAAAGCTTAAATAAATGTGTGCATGTTATTTAGTATTTAGGCAAATCCCAAATGAAGATCGTAGATTTAATACCTCAGCACAATGTCCCACGTTTTGAAACAATACGGGCAAGAAAATTTTTATACTGCATGTGTAACATTCCTCGAGTGTTGAGGAATACGTTAAAACAGTATTATATTATTTATATGTCTGTCCGAACGGTTTAATTCGTATGAGCCGATATATCAAACAGTAAGTACTAATTTCCATGACAATCTTTAAAGGTAAGTAATTTGGGGCAAAATTAGATTCAGCAATAAATGTATAGATGCACTTTCATGATATTGTGTTTTAGTATTGTGGTGAGGTTACGTTCATATCAGTGTAAACATTTAATTTCATAAGCGAGAAGTAATTTTTTTTGTAAGCAATGCAGCAGGCCTTAGCAAAAGTTACTCTTATGTGCTTTAAAAACTGTGGGGCTGGACAAATTTTCATGAAACTTGCATCGAGAGACAAATATTACTGAGGAAGTAGGCTGTAAAAATTTGGATCAATTCTGTTAAGCCATTGAATTTCGTAACAATTGAATTTGTTATGCTACTCGTAATATAATAGCAACACCCACCATTTGCTTGTGCGTAGTTTTATATTAAAATATTGAGTTGTGAGGTATTTATGCAATATAATTATACACGTAAATGTTTTTATTTCCATAATTCTCAGGTCATTTAACGATTGACTAAAGAACATTGTCTTCTGTGTGAAAGAGTAAATACAACATATTATCTAAAAGTATGCCTTTCTTTGTAAGGCGAGCGTTTCAGCTGTAACACTTTTAAAGGTGAACATTTGAAACGTCTTGGTGTTTTATAACAGGACAAAGAACGTTTAAACGTTCCGCTATTCTGTTGGCAACCCAAATCGAACGTATAGTCTAATCTACTCTGAAGTGTTGACCACAGTTAAAAACCTTAATTTACGTCTAAACAGACAAAGAATCATGAATATCAATCAATATTCACAAACCAATATTATTTGATGAAATTGCCATGTATGTGTTTATAAAACTAATTAGAATATTTATTATTATTTGTTTATTTCATGAGTATTCAGTACGCTTATGAGCCAGCTGATGTGAACACCAGCTTAAAGTAATGTGCCAGTATTTATTTTGATAGATACGCAGAAAGATATGCAACCAATGGTCTGAAAGTAGAAATTTAACAGGTCTTTAAAAAGTGCTTATTTTATCGTGAACAGCCTTTAGAAATTTGTGCTCAAAAACTATGTAATTTTAATGTCCTATGTAATTTGCAAAGAGTTTTTTTTACAATGGACATTTGCAGGAAGGTAACTCATGCACTGTGCAAGGACAGAATGTTCTGCCACTGAGCAGACTTACCTGGCGAGCCGACCACACTGCTAGACTTGTCAACTGGCTTGCTCTGATCTGGGAGCGGAGCGGAGGTGGCGCTGGGTTGGCCAGCACTGGCTGCCGACATGTGGTAGTGCCTCTTCTTCAGCGGTAGCCGCTGCTCGTTGTGGGTATCCGGCTTCTCGTGGCCCTGCAGCAGCCATAATCACCTTGTATTCCTCACCGTGTTGTGTCCACGCACATCATCGACTACTCAACAATCATCACACAAACAACTAACTATCTAAACTAACTGTAGTGTTTGCAAGTCAACGTCGATTTCTGAACTCCGTGTAATGTTTGCAAGTAGTATCAATGAAGATTTCAAATTGCAGTATAGAGTTTGTCAGTAATGTCAAGCTCACCTCTTCATGTTAAATGAAATATTTGCAAATATCAAACAGTTGATAATGGCAGTTTACACTTCTGAACAAGTCACTTATGTTTCTGCATCAGAAACTTTGCAGTTTAAAATTATATAAATAAAGACAGCTCTAACAGAAATATAAACTTGGCCAATGTATCACTGTTGTTAATGAAGTATCTGCAAAGTAGATGGCTAATAATATTTGAAACTTTGTCGTAAAAAAAAGCAAAATTTTAAAATAACCTATACTCATGTTACAAATGATAAGATTTCCAATAAAATACAGAAACATTTTAACGTGGACTAAGATACAAAAAAAGTCTATAAAATGTCTGGTTTGTCCCCACACAACTATATATTTGGAGTATTTTTAAGTATACAAGAATATGTATAGTTTGTTCTCAATTTTAGGCATTACTTCTTTTTCTGTTTTATTCACATTTATCAATAATGTGAGTTGCCAGATGTGTGAAATACAGTGTAAATTAACTGTACACATGTGTACCATCGATTGACAACAATGAAATTTGGCATCCATGTAAGAATTAACACAAAAATCAGAATCTAAAAAGTTTTTATATTTTGATATATGTAATATTTTATGTTTAGTCCTTAATTTACTGAAACCCTTCCAAAGTTCTACTTTACGGTACCAGCTACAAATCATTCCACTATGTTAACAAAAACATTGCCATGCGACTTCTATTTTTAAATGTCAAATGTGTTGTTTACATTCTTCATCTGTCCAAACAACTATGACATATTTCAAAAACATAATTAAGAAATTCCAAAATTTATTACCACATTAAGGTTGGATTTATGGGTACAATACTGTCTGTATTGATAATTGCTCTTATGGTGAATATTTTACATTATTAGCACATTATGCATAGGGTCCCACTTTTACAGTACATAAAATGAGCTCATTTCTTCATTAAAATTTTACCATTTCACCATGCATTGTTTTTTTTTAACGACTTCAATTAAACTAAATTGAAATTTGTTATTCATTAATTTTAATTAGTACATATTTAAGTGGACAGAATAACAAAATGTTTAACAATAAGGATGAAAGAAGGATAACTTTACGAAAGCACGCTTGTCATGTCACACACAACATTGTCGCAGTCACAGTAATTTTTGTGCGATCAATCTTGTACTTTGTTGAGACATTTACAACTGCCAAAGATCACGCACTGGCGTTTGAGATTTACAAGATTATTACATCACCCACATGCAGCTTTTATTCATTTGAAGAAGGCAATATTTTAATTAAATCCTGTTCAGTTCAATATTACCCCAACACAAATCCGCAACCAAACTACTGACACACGACACGTAGCTCGCAATTTCTTTTTTGTTTCTCCGACCATCTCAGCCCGTGTGACGTCAAAGATAACCAACAGAAGAACGAACCCACAGTGAACTGCATCCAGAGAACGACTCATAAACTCACGTGGCCAGTTATGCTAAAGACGCGCGTTAGTCATCCGCCTCTGCCTGGCCCGCCGAACGAAGCCAGCCTGCCTAAAGCGAGCGTCAGATACCAACTGCTCCTGCCGAACTACCCAGCTTCCATTCCTTGCCAAGAGAGAGCAACAAGAGGCAAGGGGTTGCGCCGGCGCCCACGAAGGGCGGAGCAAACCAGAAGAAGATGCCCGAACCACCAAGGGAAGCCAAACGGAGGCTATTGACTGTGTTCAAGGCCAAATGAGCTATCAAAACACCAGTTGTCATCGCATTGCTTGCTCTACCTTGAGCACTCAGCAGCTCGCCCTACCACTGCCGTGCTAGGGTTCTCTGCTTCCGACGTCTCTTCGAGATCTGCTACCAGCGAAGCTTGCATCAACCCTGCTTACACACAATCCTCCACTTGGAAGTGCTTACCCTGACCCTTCAAGACTCCACTAGACAACTGTAGGGTTAGAGTCATTCTCATGACTTCTGCATTTCGTTACTCTAGATTGCTCTTTGCCTAACAGGTACCCTTCACCTGTTTGTAACATAACTTCTGCCAGTTGCTTGGTAATTACGAAAGCCTAGAAGCTCGTACGGGTCACCGTGTTTTTTCTACTCAGAATAAAAATGTTTGTGTCTATTCACTACATTCTGATTCCAAGGGTGATTTGTACCTCTTTCCACTACCTCGTGAACACCATCCCCCAAGGGAGAGGCAGGTAACCATGTATTGCCAACTAGTTTCCAACCTTAAAGTAGGACTGTGGGCTCCCTTAACCGGGCAGCATGTATGTCACAAAACACCATATGTTTCGCCGGCCACCCATACTGTGGGCCCAGTAAGTATAATCCATTCACGGTATCTTCGATACTTTTGAAAAGAACCTTTGAAAAATCACCCTAGCCGTTAGCCACANCCAGTTTCCAACCTTAAAGTAGGACTGTGGGCTCCCTTAACCGGGCAGCATGTATGTCACAAAACACCATATGTTTCGCCGGCCACCCATACTGTGGGCCCAGTAAGTAAAGGCACTTGGCGCACACATACGGTAGAGCCCCCTATTAGGTACACTCCTCGAGAGACGATTGGACCACCCGAGTCATCTAAACCACTCCATCCACCGCGTGAGATTCGCTGGATGGAGTGCAAGGCCTGACGAGGTGCGACTCAATCGAATTGAGCTGCTCACGATGAAGCGGTCGTGCAACCCCAAGTCAGCTAACCTGCTCTATTGACCGCGTGAAATTTGCCGGGTGGAGCACCAGGACTGACACGGCATGACGCTATTGCCTCTGGGTACTTCCAGCTTAGGAATTCTGTCACCCGTCCCTTGCTTGCTGCAACGGCCCTTACAACCTAGGTTATGTCCACCAAACGAGGACGGACCAAGTAGGCAGACAAGAAGGCAGCTACATCTCCTAATGCCAAACAGTTACCAGGTAACCCTTCCCAGTCAGCCTTCAGCTACTCCTCTGCTCGGAAACAGGGACAGGCCGCCCGCCGACTACAGGGGCCTCACCCCTCAGTCACCTATAGGTACTTATTAGAGTCGCCCCAGAAGACCAGCGGAACTCCACACCCAGTCGTCGTTCGCCTCCAACTTGGACTGCCCGTGGGTCTGGGCATCGCCGACGCCGTTCGCCGACCAACACCATCTGCTGGTACCACCTGGAGGCCGGCAGCCCCAGCTCCCGCCAGTTCCAGCCGAATACCAGCCACCCCCGGACGTTGCCAACCACCGGCCCGCAGCAGGTAAGCCATTGCCAGCCTACGTCACCACCGCCCAGAGTGCTCTAGCCTCAGACTGCTACATACCATGCCGACGGCCCACTCAGCCTATACTGTATACTGGGTCACTTATAGGCAAGAGCCAGTAACTGTAATACGTAACTGGTTGACTTTAGTGTTTGCTGACCGAACACAACATTAAAAGCTTTGTGTGACAGGTTAAGAATCCTGACCATCAAGCGTAACTACAAAATTCTAGTAAGTATTTTATTATTAATAAAATAAAATTCCTTGTTACATAGTACAAATGTTTCTACAAAGTTTCTATTGTAGAGCTTTTGAGTTTTTCTATAGACAAGTGGCAGAAAATTATTTGTTTTTGTTTTTTTGGTAGTATGAAAATTACACCCACTTATCATTATGTTGCTGTGCATAAGGCATGGCAGTGTTTTAAACACATGTCGTTTTGTGCGCCCTCAATGTATACATCACAGTATTTGCACTTTGTTCAGTTTATAAAACACATGAAACCCTTCAAAACTCCTGGTTCATGATCTAAAGCAGTTACTATTTTCGGTGTTCTTAACCGGTTTTGCAACGTAAGCAACCAACTACAATTAACATCCTTACTCAATAGTTCTGAATACTGTATTTGCTAGTTTTCAAGAACCTAACCACAAAGCACAGAAGATGAGTAAAGTCGGCAGTGTTCACAAATACCACTTGAATGTTTCGTGTGTAATTATTACATTCGACCTAAAAAATCATCTTTATTACATATACATATTATTTTCTTTCATCATATTAGCAAATTTTTTTGGTTTGTTTATAAATAAAATATACGTTAGGCCTGTGAACGAGTGCCTTTGTGATTCGGATCGATATATTGAATAGTACGGACGATAATCTTTTGACCTTGCTACCAGTACATTTGTGAATTATTCTAGTGATGTAAAATTGTGTTTACATTTGTATAATCAACAACGTGAGCACCACGCAAATAGTTTTGTTATCTGCACATATGTGAAGTAAATGAGGGATAATGCTGTCAGTATAACAAATGGAAAAATGGAAAACTTAAAGTTTGTAGGTTTTCATGATAAAAGAAACTTGCATTGTGATTTTAGATATACTTAAACATGCAATTTTGTTGATGTTTAACAAATACTGGAATTATTAAAGAATTTTGAGAATAAACATAATTTATCCATATTTTGCAATATTTTGCAGTTAGAAAAAAATTTTGCACGCTAATTATGCATACTACACAATATTTAGCAGCAACAGAGTACATCTGTGTCAAAACAAGGAAGGAGCAAAGGGGGAAGGTTGACATCTATACAAAAAGGATTTTATCTCCTGTTAATATAGTTGATTTAATTATTTTGATTAAAATATTGCCTCAACTGGACAAAACATTAAAATATGCAAGCATCCAACCCAATAAAAAGAGAGAGGAAAATTCTAGCAGTCAATTCAGTCTCACAAAACTTTGTGTGTGAAGAACAGTTGTGACAAACATAGAAATAGTGGCAAATATTGCAAACTATTCTGTGCGAGTACACTAATTGGAGCTGAGGCAAATGCTCTAGTTACAGAGATGTCTGAAGCACAATCAATGTGTTTAAGACATCCAAGGAAATTGACAAAGTTGTGATCCAAAGAAATGTGGTCTTTAAATAACTAATATTAGGTTGAAAGTTATTCATGGTTAAAACACACACATCCCGTACTGTCAATAAATATTAGACATCGAGCATAGAACCAAGTACGGTTAAAACCATAACACGCACGAAATCCAAATGATAATAATGTACATTTTTTTTCATACAAAGAAATTATCCTGAACACTTTGTCCAGTAACATGCTGTGTTACCTATTTTGCCAAATTGCCAATGTAATCATTCCTCCATTGTATGTGAATACATTTTCAATAAGACTTTCAACATTAAAATCACTTTTCTGTTTACGGGTCCAAAAATTCAAACATTTTAAATTATGATTTAATAAAGTATACAATCTGATAAAAATCAAAACCTGTAACTATCACTCACTAGCTACTTGATAAATGTGGGTCTGATATGTTCAACAACAACAAAGCAAGCAACACTCTCCTCTGGGTTAAAAAAAAAAAAAAAACCGGCTAGGAAACTATGCTCTAAATGTTTGCAATACATGACAAAAAATAACATTTTTAATGTTCATCAAAGAAATATGTGCAATGTGCAACCTAAAAAAGGCCACTGCCAATTTAGCACATCTCTAAAGTTCCCAAATTAATGTCAACAACAAAAATTTTAAAATAAAATATTTGTAAAAATTTCATTAAACAAACATTAAATACTAACATTNATAACATCAATCTCTGTCATTAAGTATATTAATTTTATGCAGTAATTTAAGCAAAAAAATTAAAAATGACCGGGTTTATAATTTTTTTTTTTCTATGCAGTGACTTTCTAAGCAATAAAATTATAATTGAGAATAAATTATTCTTCTTAAAACATGATCTCATAATATGGGAGTCGTCTTACATTCAGGGTCATCTTATTTTCAGCTGAATACGGTATACATACTAAAGCATAATCTATTGGGCTCAGTAAATTTATTACACAAGATAAGAATTGCAGAAGAGGGTTGGATATGAAGACTAGGGAAATTGTGAGGTAAAATACATTTAAACTCTGAACAAAAACTAAATAAATGGGAAAAAATTAAAAATTTGCCACATAACTGCAATTTTACACTAAATCTGTGCCACACTGCTCCCTTGAGTGAGAGAGCGAGTGCTGCACCGATTTACCTGCTTCGTTTATTTCACCACAAATTGCAACATAAAAAGGTTGCAATAACTTTGGGGGTAAAATATGAAGCAGGTAAATAGGCGCAGCACTTCACTCGTGCTTTGGGAAGCAGAATGGTGCAGTTTTTACGTAAAATCTCAGTTTTATATTCTATTCAATTTAATTAAATAATTTATTTCAGTGCATTAAAAGTTATTTTTAATTGTTAAATATGATTTTCATTTTTTTACCACAGAATTTTCCTGGTCTTCATAGCCCTCCCCTCATTCGCAAATCTTACCTTGTAATGAAAATACAATAATGTGACCATGAAATTATGTATCAGTGTTAATATTGCAATCACTACACACCATTAAATTGTATTGAAAACCTTTTTTCTTCAGATGAGCCCCTAGTATAGATAATTACCAACTTCACTTCTATTCTTACATAAAAATAACATGCATCACCTGTTTTCAAAGAAAAATGCTCTGTTTAACACCTTTTCACCAAGGGTAAATAATTATTTTGGCAAAAATCAATACAATGTTAAATACAATACAAAATTCACAGGTTATAAAAAAAAAAAAGAATGACATTTAAAACCCAATAACTCAATACGCAAAATTTTTTTTTAGATTTATATTATTTATTCTTTTATACTATGCCACAACAGAATTTCCTTATTACCAGTTATTCCTATATACAGCAAACTCCTGATTTACGGGGGGGCGGCTTAATCGGTTTGCGGCTTAACCGAGGAGCCAACAGGTCCAAGTGAAATATTGAACAGCTGACGCCAGTCGCGCACCTCCGCTATTAATAACCCATGTGCAAGCTGGCTGCAGTCAAGTGATACGGTAATCCTTATTTTATTATTAAAAGTGTTCGGGTACTATATTTACACACTTTTCAACGGTGAACATATGTGAAACTTGGAAATATTAGGAATTCTGTGAAAAGGANCGGGTACTATATTTACACACTTTTCAACGGTGAACATATGTGAAACTTGGAAATATTAGGAATTCTGTGAAAAGGATAGATAAAACTAAAGTTAACATTTGGCGCTACTTTCGTCGAACTGTCAAAATCTTGCCAAGTTACACGAGACAGACAATATTTTACGGAATCAGTGATTTTGTGAAGTAATTTCTGGGAAACATAATTCTTTGTCAATTTGGGGTTCTAATGTAATACTTCATTCATGCTTCATGTATAAAGTGGTGAAATGTTTATTGTTTAAAACTAGTAATAAAAAGACCTCCCCCCTTCCAAATCTTATGTTTCTTCACCTTTGATGCAATTTTTAGTGCCTGCGAAGTACATTTTCAGTTGCTTCTCATGGGAACATCAGCGGATTTTAATAAAAGTATATACTTTAAGAAATTAGTTAAAGTATTCAAGAAATCTCTGGGTTGAACTAATATACAGGGTGTATCGGTACAGCGGTTACAAACTCTTTCAGGAGAGATATAGTACACCTAGACGATCGGAAATCACATAGCAATGCATGGTCGAAAACGCTTTCCTGGCGCTGTAGTGACGACACAAAACACAAGAAAGGAAGGAAATGAGCAGGGTGAGAAAACATGTTTATTTTCTTAGTACAGCAAAAATGCTGGGACGTCTTTCGCTGGTATACGCGATAGATGTCGCTACGCAAACCGAAGCAACAGATGACCATGTTCGTGTCCTTCCTTTCTTGTGTTTTATGTCATCACTACTGCGCCAGGAAAGCGTTTCCGACCATTCATTGCTATGTGATTTCCGANTCCTTTCTTGTGTTTTATGTCATCACTACTGCGCCAGGAAAGCGTTTCCGACCATTCATTGCTATGTGATTTCCGATTGTCTAGGTGTACTCTATCTCTCCTGAAAGTTTGTAACTGCTGTACTGATACACCCTGTATTTAAATATGCAGACNTTGTCTAGGTGTACTCTATCTCTCCTGAAAGTTTGTAACTGCTGTACTGATACACCCTGTATTTAAATATGCAGACCATAGTTTTTAACAGATTTTCACCAACACTTTTTTATTCCAACTCGACAGTGACATTGCAACATCAATATTTTATTTCTATGGACTAGGAGACACACATATTTTTTATTGATTTTCCTTGTGATTTCTTCTTTTTTACAATTTTTTTTCAAACATTTTTCATATTTTTTAACTCTTCCCAAGGATTCTACTTCTCGTAAAATACAAGTTGGTAAAACTGTGATTCTAATGTAATAGATATTGAGAATCTGCAAGAGAACTGGTTTCCATTTTAAGAAAAATTTTCATATATTTACTCCTATCTATAATTTTATTTAATCAAGGACCCTGAGCACTTCTTAGAACGCCTTACAAATCTGGACAGCATCCCCAAGATAATCACCTGGTCACTATTGATGTCTCTTCATTTTACTCCAATATCCCCCACTCATTAGGACTATCTGCAATAGAGTTCTATCTTAAATAAAGACCTCCAAACAGCATACTTTCCAGAAACATTTCTGGTCGAACTTGCAAGATACACTAAACCACAACAGTTTCACATTTCAGAACAAGCAATTGAAAAAATTTCAATACTTGGAAGACCCTTGAAAAGTTGATAAATTTACCTCTGTAACATTTGTAAGAACAGTGATTTGTATCTCATCCTTTACCTGAAATTATTTCATTTCAAAATAGTCTGTAATGGAACTGCTTTGTGTCCTTTATAACTATAGTCAAAACACTTTTCTAGGTTCGGCAGTGTGCTTATAGTAGTACACGTCTGAGAAGGCCAACTGACAATAAGCTACCTCTTGCATTGTGGAAAGGAGAAAGTGTAAACAAAGAACTGCCAAAATTGCAAGCAATAAACTACTATATAAAATTAAAAATTTGTGAATAAAATAAAGGGTTTGTAATCTACAAGGTTATTTAACATTGCACATTCCCTAGTCAATGAAATCAATTTTTCATCACCACCTTAGGACCTGTGGTTTAATTACAAGGGTTCAGCCTGATAAAGTCAATTCGCATGCCATTCTGGCTACGACCATTTCACAGAGTGGTGAATAGCCAGGCATCATTGTCTGCCCGACACTTGACATGCCATAATAAAAGCCACAAGATAATTTTTTAACATGTCAAAGATGTTCCATAATGATCTGCAAACTTTGCCAGCTACTGTGCATTCACCTTTACCATACAGCTGACAGGAAGGACTCTTATAAAAGAGCACAGGCCAGTTTCTACAAGAATATATCTTTTCTACGACAAATGTGTCTTTTTCACTCCTATACAGATAGAAAAATGTTATTTTAGGTATTATATTGTAACCTGAGAATTCAACGACTTTCAAGGCCCAGCATAATTTAAGAACTTTTAAAGCCTTGAAACACAAACCTTAAAATTCAAGAACTTATAAAGAGTTGTAAGAATCCCTAAAAATTCTATGTTGTTATATTTTAGTCTGATATTTATATAATGGTTTCATCAAATGGGCACAGTGCTACATTGACAAACTCCTAGGAATGTTGTATAAAGAATACTGTATGGACTTTTCAATTCAATTGTAGGATATATGTAGCTCATGGTTACAATATTTTCATGTAAGTTTATAATTTGTTTGTTTTAACTGATAATGCAAACTTTTAAACATTTGTTAATGTAGCAATATTTGTCAAAGTTTGAGAGATTGCAATCAGTTTCAATTTTAATACCACCCCTATAACAGTTTTAAACTGCCAAGTTGTTTGTGCAGACACAAACCCACACAGAAAAAAGACTCATTAACCTATCTTAGATTAAAACATACCTTAGGGGCTTCTGAGGTGCTTTTCTTCAGTCGCCTTTGTCGATTCTTGTCCTTACCACCATCACCTTCTGCCCCAGATTCCCTATCACTAGTAGGTCTCTTCTCGCTCCCTTTCCTCTTCTTGCCAATCCTACGAGTTCGAAAAATAAATGGCAAAGCATTATCACTTTGAGTACGAGGGACACCTTTCGAGATCACACAATAGCGTTTAAAATCTTGTGCCAATTTTTCCAACTCCGATAAAAAAATTGGGTCAGGCCTAAAAGTCTCCGAGCGATTAAGTTTCATTTTTTTCTTTCTCCTCTTGTGTTTGTGTCGTGGCACGCCCAGAGCACGTGGGAAAGGCCTGTTATTTGCGATACTTTTCAAAGGTATCTTGTCTCTGTCACCACTCACAGCTGAACTTTTCTGACTGTTCCCAGGCGGCACAGCTGTCTGCCCCCCATCGTTCCTGCACTCACTTTCCTTTTTTCTCCTACCTTTTTTTCGTTTATCCTCGCCTAATGTGGGCCGACCTCTACCGGATCTCCTACCTTTCCTACCTGGCCTAGCTAGTTCAGCCACGTACACAGAGTGTTCCAGCCGTTTGGTCATTTTTTCACAAATATCACTAAGAAAGGCAGCAGTCTTGATCTGCTTGGCCCCCGCACACTCATCATCGTTCTTCTTCCTGACAACCGCACTCACAGGGAGGTTAGGCTCCAGCACGGGAGGAGCCTTCTTGGGCCGACCTGGGCCACGTTTCACAGGCGCCACAGGCAGCGGCGATGGCACCGGGGGAAGATCATCACAGCTGTCCGTCCCAGAAGCTGGGGCACGCTCCACTTGACGCAGCAACTGTTGCTTCTTGCCAGAGCCACGAGGACGACCAGGGCCGCGGGTACCTGGTGGGCGACCACGGCCACGCCGCTTCTCCACAGCAGGGGGCGGAGGGGTAGGCGCCGGGGAGCAAGACTGGTGCAGGGGAGAACCCGCCACACTCTGGATGCCAGAGTCAGGGGACACATTGGAGACGGAGCAGTCAAGGCGCATGTAGGCTTCCAAACCAGAGGGCTCGGGCTGCTTTCTGGGCAACTTCGGCGGCCGCCCGCGCTTCCTGCGGCTCGGCTCCTCCGGCTCAACCGAACCCTGGCTTGACAGTGCCTCCGTCTTCTCCACAAACTGCTGCAGCAGGGATGAAGCATATCCGGCTCGAGGCCCCTCCTCGCCATCAAGGTGGATGCGCTCTATCGCCTCGCTGACCACCTGGTCCGGCAACTCCACTCCCGCTGCCCCCTTGCCACTCTCCGAGCTGACATCCTCGAAGCCATCGAAGGGCACACCCTCGTCGTTGTTGCCTGGGGTGATGACATCCGGCAAGATGGCAGCTAAGTCCTCCTGATTGATCACCTGTAACACCATGTCTCAAGTGCATCCCAGTACTCTCATCTCTCACATTTTCCAAAACATTAAATTTTTCGAAACATAGGTGAATTGTCTTCTCATAATTTGACATCTTCAATGGGTGGCAAGTCTACAGTATACATGCGCATTCACCAAACAAACATTATGGAAAGTGATTTTTTAAAAGATTTATAGACTATAGGTCAATGGAAAGAAAGAAAATTAAGTTCATTTTGCAGTAATATTTGTTGTAGGTCTGCAACCCCAACCCATAACCAACTCATCTCCAATACTGATAAAACCATAGTAACTACCCATCCGTTTCCTCATGTGTGTGTATCTGCATCTGTGTGTGTGCGTGAGCATGAGTGAAAGAGAAATAAAGAGAAGAGAGAAAATTAGAGAAAAAGAGAAAGAGAGAAAGAGAGAAAGAGGAGAAAAAGAGAGAGAGAAAGAGAGATATAGTGTGTGTGTGTGTGTGTGTGTGAAGCAAAGAGGAAGGAATGTCAGCGTCACCTGTAGATGCTCCGAGATGGCCATGTTGTCGTGGTCCATGTGGCCAAGCTGCTGCGCCAGCTGCGAGATCTCCTCCTCGCTGCACGTGCTCTCCGCATCGCTGTGCTGCGCACCGCCGCCGCGTCCCGACACCTGCAACCACACCACACTTCATCTCCACTCATCCCCACTTCCCACCGTTCCTTCTCAACTTTTGTATACACAAAATATTTCTCAAACTGTATTTACGTAAACTATACACTGTTTGCATTTTAACTATGTTTTAACGTTGGACTTTGTTTTATCAGCACCTTTACCAATCCTTATCAATCTTATTATAGTGACCTATGCACTTTCTCACTTCAGGTTCATTATCCTTTTTGTGCAATATGTTTTGTGGTGACGGCACCCAATTATGGTTAAGAAAATCTTTGCACAAATAATCAGGCTTTAACAGTCTCTAAAATGGTGATAAAATGTTGTATTTTAATGTTATCTAGAGCAGTACACCTCAACAGATGGGCCCCAACCAGATGCCAGGTCGCGACATCAATCAATTACACCATACCACTAGGTTCCCCCGGACTGTAACTATAGGTTTACTCTGCCCCTATAAAATGCAGGTACAGTCCTATTTCCCTTCCCCTCCCTTGTTCTCATACTAACAAGCATATTTTTAGCTTTTGATTTTAATTATTTAAAAAAAGACATGTAGCTGCACCTTTGTAGCTGTCCAAGCTTGGAATGTAAGTTTCCTGGTGTCACAATATTAAAAAAAAGCTTCTAAAAAAGATGCAAACAAGCATATAATGTTTCCTTTGTAATACTGGAAATACAGTTACCACCTAAACTTCAATAACAAAAAGAATGTACCTTAACATATATATATTTGCAAGCCGCTGTCTAACAAAGGTTAAGAGCCATGATTTAGATCTAATATAGTGGGTCAAGTGGGGTTACCAAGGTCAAACTTCCTAGACTGTTATGTAAAACATGCAAAGCTAAAGTCAATAGAGCTCACACATATTGTAACAGGCACACTGACTGGCATGCTCCCAGTACAGTTGGTAACGATGAAGGAAAGTAGTCCCATGTCTCAGCGTTGAAATAAAACTGCCAGACAAACATTTGTGAATATTGAAATGGTTTCTTATGCACTTTTTTAAAGCATGTTAGTGTTAGAATTAGTATACTACTAAAATATTTATTTTTTATAATAATCTTACATTTTCACTTGACTGATGCACAAATAAAGTGATCAAGCCCACTGCAATTTTTATTTTACATATGGTGGAAGAATACACGAGAATATAAGTAGATCTTAGCAGGGCTTTCAAAAGTGATCAGTTTACCGTGAACAGCCTATATCATTTGACCTTCACAGCGATGCATACATAATGACTGAACTAAGAAATATTATTATGTCACAATATTAATTTTGCCCAATTTTGGCAGAAATAATATTATGACGTAATTTTGGGTTCGTAGTTCCCTCGTCTTGTTTGTCTGCCCTGCAGTGTAAGGTCAATTGCTACTCTAGTATAGAGGTAATTTTGGAATATTTTTTAAAACACAAAGAAGCTAGAAAATCCAATATTCAAATATGGCTGAGGAAGGTCCCCCTTTAAGTACAGCAATTTAACAGACATTTGATATTTGTGATGCAAATAATCAACTTCAGTCAACTCCAGATCAAGGTTATAGAATGTAAATTATCTCCAGGGTGATAATATGTTAGAAATAAAACTATACCACAATAGAAGTCTATCAATTGCATAGTAGATTAAATCTGAAAGTGTTCCACTAAACCAGTGGTTCTCAGACTTTTTTAGGGGGCCATATTAAGAAAAACTAAGACAGCCGCAGGCCGCACTTACGACACTTGACATAATAATGTTTGTGAACTAAAAGTAGGTAGGTAGTTCGATGACATTTAAAATTCAGAGTGTCGTGTATTATCTTGCAAGTCATTTGTTTATTCGTTCAATAAGGTGATGGCGGGTGGAGGTAGTACATCAAAAATATGTACAGAAATAGCCTGACTGATAAAAGAATGAAAAATATCATCTAGTTTCATCAGTGACTTAAATTTTAATACAATTTGTATTATGTATTGCCTTTTTTTTTGTAACAGACACCCTAACAATAAGAACTTGGTAACTTGTATCTATTGAAGCCGGCGAGCGCGGGCCACAAAGAATGGACCCGCAGGCTGCAGTGTGAGTAGTCCTGTACTAAGCCGTTTCCTCAGAAATTTCACGGATATAACTTAAAGTTTATGTCTGTGGTTCTGAATTCATAACTTAGTACACAGGACCATAATAAAACTAGGTCAGTGGTAGTTAGATTACTGTAATTATGCATAATGGGGTCAGCGTTTCATTAAGTGGGTCAATGCTTTCATACACAGAATTCTGTCAGTACTTTGATGCGCACAACTGTTTCAGTGCTTTTGCAAGTTGAACTAGATTAGCAATTTCTTAGCCAATATTGGTATAGTTTTTCAGTAGATGTAATTAGATCAGTGGTTAAAAAAACATAAGTACATGGGTTGACACTTTCATGGGCTGAATGATATCAATGCCAACGTTAATGAGAATTAGGTCAATATAACAGTATGCAGAACTAGGCCAATACTCGAATAGACAGAATCAGGCCGGCATTTTTACAAGCATAATTGGTTAGTGTTTCAGTAAGCATAATTGGGTCAGTGATTTTTCACGAAGATTAGGAATTGGGTAACTGGTTTTGCATGAAGATCTGGAATTGGGTTGGTTGTTTTACATTAAGATATGGAAATTGGTTGGTTTTGCATGATGAACTAAAATTGGGTCGGTGGTTCTGCAGACATAACTGGGTCAGTGATTCTGCATGCATAACTGGGTCAGTGATTCTGCACGCATAACTGGGTCAGTGGTTTCGCATGTATAACTGGGTTGGTGGTTCTGCACGTATAACTGGGTTGGTGGTTCTTTACGCATAACTGGGATGGTGGTTCTTTATGCATAACTGGGTCGTGGTTCTTTACGCATAACTGGGTCGGTGGTTCTTTACGCATAACTGGGTCGTGGTTCTTTACGCATAACTGGGTCGTGGTTCTTTACGCATAACTGGGTCGTGGGTTCTTTACGCATAACTGGGTCGGTGGTTCTTTACGCATAACTGGGTCGTGGGTTCTGTGCATGCCTAACCGGGTCGGTGGTTCTGTGCATGCCTAACTAGGTCGGTGGTTCTCTGCATGCCTAACTGGGTCGGTGGTTCTGCACGACTAACTGCTTCAGTGGTTCTGCACGACTAACTGCTTNAGTCGAAATATACCACTTTCTGGAGTTTTTTTTCTTATTTTCAGAAAAGCCCCTAAAGTAAAATTTTACCAAATTTTAATACAATTTGTATTATGTATTGCCTTTTTTTTTGTAACAGACACCCTAACAATAAGAATTTGGTAACTTGTATCTATTGAAGCCGGCGAGCACGGGCCTCAAAGAATGGACCCGCAGGCCGCAGTGTGAGTAGTCCTGTACTAAACCATTTCCTCAGAAATTTCACGGATATAACTTAAAGTTTATGTCTGTGGTTCTGAATTCATAACTTAGTACACAGGACCATAATAAAACTAGGTCAGTGGTAGTTAGATTACTGTAATTATGCATAATGGGGTCAGCGTTTCATTAAGTGGGTCAATGCTTTCATACACAGAATTCTGTCAGTACTTTGATGCGCACAACTGTTTCAGTGCTTTTGCAAGTTGAACTAGATTAGCAATTTCTTAGCCAATATTGGTATAGTTTTTCAGTAGATGTAATTAGATCAGTGGTTGAAAAAACATAAGTACATGGGTTGACACTTTCATGGGCTGAATGATATCAATGCCAACGTTAACAGAATTAGGTCAATATAACAGTATGCAGAACTAGGCCAATACTCGAATAGACAGAATCAGGCCGGCATTTTTACAAGCATAATTGGTTACAGTGTTTCAGTAAGCATAATTGGGTCAGTGATTTTTCACGAAGATTAGGAATTGGGTAACTGGTTTTGCATGAAGATCTGGAATTGGGTTGGTTGTTTTACATTAAGATATGGAAATTGGTTGGTTTTGCATGATGAACTAAAATTGGGTCGGTGGTTCTGCAGACATAACTGGGTCAGTGATTCTGCATGCATAACTGGGTCAGTGATTCTGCACGCATAACTGGGACAGTGGTTTCGCATGTATAACTGGGTTGGTGGTTCTGCACGTATAACTGGGTTGGTGGTTCTTTACGCATAACTGGGATGGTGGTTCTTTATGCATAACTGGGTCGTGGTTCTTTACGCATAACTGGGTCGTGGTTCTTTACGCATAACTGGGTCGGTGGTTCTTTACGCATAACTGGGTCGTGGTTCTTTACGCATAACTGGGTCGTGGTTCTTTACGCATAACTGGGTCGTGGTTCTTTACGCATAACTGGGTCGGTGGTTCTTTACGCATAACTGGGTCGTGGTTCTTTACGCATAACTGGGTCGTGGTTCTTTACGCATAACTGGGTCGTGGTTCTTTACGCATAACTGGGTCGGTGGTTCTTTACGCATAACTGGGTCGGTGGTTCTTTACGCATAACTGGGTCGTGGTTCTTTACGCATAACTGGGTCGTGGTTCTTTACGCATAACTGGGTCGTGGTTCTTTACGCATAACTGGGTCGTGGTTCTGTGCATGCCTAACCGGGTCGGTGGTTCTGTGCATGCCTAACTAGGTCGGTGGTTCTCTGCATGCCTAACTGGGTCGGTGGTTCTGCACGACTAACTGCTTTGGTGGTTCTGCTCGCCTAAGTGATTCGGTGGTTCTGCATGCATAACTGGGNAGTGGTTCTGCACGACTAACTGCTTTGGTGGTTCTGCTCGCCTAAGTGATTCGGTGGTTCTGCATGCATAACTGGGATAGTGGTTTTGAAATCATTATACTGCACACAGAGAAATGGGTCAGTCGTGCCGCACACAAAGAAATGGGTCAACCGTGCTGCACGCAGAGAAATGAGTCATCCGTACTTCACATATATAAATGGGTCAGCAGTACCGCACATAAAGAAATGGGTTGACCGTACTGCACGCAGAGAATTGGGTCGGCTGTACTGCACGCAGAGAATTGGATCAGTGGTGCTAAGTGGGACAGTGGTACTGCATACAAAATTGGGACAGTTGTTCTACATGCATAACTGGGGTAACTGTTTTGCATGCAGATCTGGTCAGTTGTTCCTTAAGAATAATTGGGTCATGGTTTTGTATGGAGTTATTAGGCTAGTAGTTAAGTAGGCAGAATTAGTTCAGAACTTTTGAGGCAGAATTAGGTCAGAATTTTTGAGGCAGAACTGAACAGTNTAGTTAAGTAGGCAGAATTAGTTCAGAACTTTTGAGGCAGAATTAGGTCAGAATTTTTGAGGCAGAACTGAACAGTAGTTCTGTGTACCAAAGTGTATGATTGGTGGTGATGGCTTTAGAAATTTTAGCTAGTCGCAGAACACTGCCCAGACCAGAAAATAAAATTGCAGTCTGCCGGGCAAGTTGTGAAGCAAACGTAACGGCAAACCAGTATATGGGGAAACTGCTATGAAATAAGAAAAATTTCCTAGAAGTTATAGACTTTCCAGTCAGCAAAATTTTTCCCAATAAGCTCACAAGACAGTTGTGTTTTTGCAGAGATGACCACCTTATACTAAAGTTGTATATTAAACTTTTGTAACTAGGGTTGAAGATGTAAAGGATATTTAGCACAATTAAATTTTGAGGCGCAGGAATACAGCAAAAGTAAATAAAGACGAAGAGAAGGTGGACATGGAAGGTTCTGGATTTAAGTTCCAGGGAAAGGCACAGGTGTCTATGCTGTACTTACATGTTTAATATAAATTAATTTGTGAACCAACATCAACATAAAATTGGTGACACCAAAAAGCTCAATCAAAATACACATGTGCACACACACACATGTATGTGTGTTGAAGTGTGATCGAAGGCCTCCAAATGAGATGTACTCTCCCTTCAAGCAACTGGTATTAATTTTGTACAAGTTTATTCGACAAGCAGTGCTTGTACTGCAATCCCTCAATGTGTTCCCGCCACAGGCAGTGTCGCTATTAATGAGAGGGGACTACAGCTGGCTGTGAGGGACACAACTGTCAATCTGGCCAGCCTGGACAAAGGTGCTAGGTTAAGCTGCTGTGCAATGAAGACTGAGAAGAAACGTGAGTTTCCCCAGAAAATCTGCAGACCAGAGAATCCTCCATCACACACTCCGCGCGACAACCACCGTCCAAAATGTTCTCGCCCGNCCAGAAAATCTGCAGACCAGAGAATCCTCCATCACACACTCCGCGCGACAACCACCGTCCAAAATGTTCTCGCCCGCCGGGGTAGAGGATCGGACCAAGGACCCCACCAGGACGAGGCTGGTGACGCGGTAGCTTTCATAAACGTTGCAAGACAACAATACAAAGGTCAAACCTCGTAAATACAAGAATAATTCTAAAGTATATAAACTTCTGCAATCACGAGTACGTGAAATAATAGCTTAAATCTAGGAAAAATTGCAAAAATGTTGAGAAAATAAAATTTATTAATGCATATTCGCTCTGGGAAGTGAAACCAAGAATTACAATATAAAAGAAGTGGTGTAGAAAAATATTTGAAGGTGGTGAAGTGTCATGGTAGAAAGCAATGATAGAAGAGGTTTTTATTATAATACGCGCGTAGCCAAGATGCGCGGAGCATCCGACACCTGAATGACTCGATACTGCGCTTGAACCGGCCTTTTCCGCCTACTACGGTCGTTTACTATACACCGCCGTGCCGCAGCCACCTGCGGTTTTACAGCGACGATCACAAACGCAGATATACACAGCCAAAGCGGCTCAGCTCATTGGTTAATTATTACATTACATTTTTGTTATGCGCATCTGAAACACAGCATGNGATAGGGACACCCAATTTTCGCGAAAAGTGTTCCTATCTAGTGTTGTTTCAAAAAACACTATCGCTCAGAACCGCCGAGCCGAGCGGATTTTTCAAATGATATGTATTTTCCAATATTCACTAGACGGTGGCATATCGCCGCAACATTCTATTTACTTCTACTGAATGTTCACCACATAAATGGGTGTTGCGCTTCGTAAAAATTAACATTTCACATTCGCACATAGATGTGTTTAAAAATACTGGATGTTTAATACTTCATGTTCAATTGCCCACATTGTACTTTAGAAACTTGTTTTAAAAAAAAAAGCAATTCCTTTCCTTACATTTGCCGTCGATACGAAATGTTGAGTTTACTAAAGTTTTGCATTCAAGATGCTTTATTTATCACATCAAATTGCAGCCTGCTTGTGAGCGGCGTACGCAAGACCCCTTCCAGAAAAGTTAAAACCTAAATAAATATTAACAAATTTTGCACAATTAAGTGAAAACTAAAACATGCACTTCAAATTAACTGTATTTTACATTGGGAAAGGTGGAGTGGGATGGGGTGAAATGAGGTATGGAGCAGCGCCGAAATGCAAGGCGGGGGGTTTCCCCGAAGAAACCCACCGAACAACGGCATCGTCCGGCACGATTCCTACGTGCGAAAATCCGAGAACGACCCCGCCGGGAATGGAACGCGGTTCGCCTTGGTGGGAGGCGAGTAGTCTGACGGCGGCACCTTGCGGAAAAGTTTTTTTTTACTGTGAAAAGTGATAACTTGAGAAATGAAGGTTGAGCCGCTCGGAAAATGACATGAGTACGCGACAGCAGTTAGAAGCAGGCGTCGCGTCGCGTCGCGTCGCGTCGCTGCAGGGAGACAGCAGCGTGACGACCGGCGGGGAGAGCTGGAGGCCGGCAGCGAGAGTGCGGCGCGAGGCCGGAGCGGGAAGGTTGCCAGCCTGTCAAACCTGCTGCTGGCCTTGATCGCGGACGCTGCACGGTCTGTACTCGCGCCCGCCCGCCCGGCGACGTGCATTCCGGGAAACTAGCATGACGCCGACACCTCGCCCTCCACTGCCACCGCCACCGCCACGTACTCTTACAACATACACAGCCTGCGTGCGTGTTTCCCATGCACGTCTGCGAGACACAGTAAACACCGCCGTCAAGGTCAGCTGTGCAAGACGCGCGCCACCAGCCGCGTACGGAGAAACATGGAGCACGCCGTTACAAGCGCTGCACATCGCCTCTGTGTGGAACTCGCCCACCACATACCCACGCCCTTATGCTTGCCTTGTGTCCACCCATTCACTTCACGGTTACTTCGCCACTTTTCTAAAGTCCTGCTAAGTTCTTATTCCAGAACATCCCTCCGCCTCGTGCAAAAAAAAGCTTAACCAAGTCTGGAAAATTACACCAAAGGGACAACGCACTGCATTCGTGTGCACTCGGTGTAAAAATATTTTGCATAAGAACTATTTATTAGTAGGCATTACCAACACACATATTTCCTCTCTTTGTATTCGTATTAATTGTAAATATAACATAATTTATAAATAAAATGTAAGCTCAAGTTCAATTTCTTGAATGTATTTCTTGTAATGCACCTACTGTCGCAGCGGGCGTGCAACCAAGGTGGTGGAAAACTTTTATTGGTGTGTGGACTTCCGTTAGGCAAACCAAAATTCTACGATAACTTACTTTCAGGTGCTAAAATGCTATATCTGCGACAGTGTGGTATAGGCGGAAGGTGAATGTATAAGGGTGAGGGGGAACCAGCGTGCATGGCACCGCGCCGCGTCATCATTCTCCCCCATTACTCACTCACCCCGGGGTGTGACGTCACTCAGCACACACTGCCGCCGCCGTGCCGCCCCACCACAAACAAACACCGGACCTCAGGCTGCTCCAAACACACGGGCCTGCTCACTTATTTCGGCAGCTCGTCGACAACTCCCTGCGTTTAAAAATCTTCCTTCGTCGTCGGTCAACTACTTACCTAGTAGCAGTGTTGTACTACCCAGGCTATGCCAACGTCCATTTTCCCCGCTACATCGCTAAAACAATAATGTGAAAACAAGCACGCAAACTGTAACGACACAAAATCTCGCAGCTAATGCTTGAACATTCCTCAACACCGAGATGACAGCCTTGTTGTTCCCAAGGTCCGGCCTTCACATCCGGTGTTCACTTCCAGCCCCTTTCTCCAAAACCATTGTTTTCTTATTGGTGGGACACACGGCCTTACACGAATCG
>NQII01001916.1:240364-313970 GCA_002778355.1 Clitarchus hookeri | reverse complement strand
GAAAAACCGATTTTTATGACCTTTGACCTTCAATATCTTAAGACGCGGACACGATAACATTGGTGACTTTTGAGACAACATTAAGAACGACAAAACAAAGGCTTATACCAATTTACAGCTTATTATCTTTCATTCCGAGGTGAAACCCCTAATATGACTGGGCTATTTATCGTTGTGTATGGTAGCATCCTTTAAGATAGGAGACTAGTTTCACCAGTGCGATCTTCGCGTAACATGTTAGACTCCTTTATCGTTGTGTATGGTTGGGAAGACCCTGCATTCGTGTTTATGTGTGTGTGCATATGTATATATGTGTGTGCGTGTGTGCATGCATGCATAGAATTGTCCATCAGCATCCTTTATATTAGGCTGCGCGCTTCATCGCAAAGCTCGCCGTCAACATTTATGTTAGGTCGCGTTCATCGTTGAAGTGTTCGGCGTCACCCTTTATGTTATGCTGTGCGTGTTGTTGAAGTGGTCTGCAGCAACCTTTATGTAATGCCGCGCACGTCATTAAAGTGTACGGCGATGTTCTTGATGTTACGTCACGTGTCATGACAACGTCCTTTAACTTATGTCCCACGCGTTGTTGAAGTGTTCAGCAGCATCCTTTATGTTAGGCCGCACTCTCTGTCGTAGTGTCCGAGATACTTCCGAGAGCCTCGCATAACATGTTAGGCTTCTTTATCATTGTGTATGTTAGCATCCTTTAGGATAGACTGCCAGCTTCAACAGTGCCGAAACATTTTATTTGGGAGCCTCGCGTAACATGTCAGGCTTCTTTATCGTTGTGTATGGTTGGGAATACTCTGGGATAACCCGTGTATATATATATATGTGTGCGTGCGTGTATATGTATGTGTATATGTATGCGTGCATGTGTACAAGTGTCCATCAGCATCCTTTGTTATGCTGCACGCTTCGTCGCAGTGTTCGGCAGCATCCTTTATGTTAGGCTGTACGTGCCGTTGAAGTGTACTGCAGCATCTTTTATGTTACGCCCCACGTTTCGTCGTAGTGTTCGGCAGCATCCTTTATGTTGAAGTGCACTGCAGCGATCTTTATGTTATACCGCGCGCGTCGTTAAAGTGTACGGCGATGTTTTTTATGTTACACCACGTGCCAAAGCGACGTCCTTCATGTTATGTATCGAGTCACTGCGACATCCTTTTGTTATGTCAAGCGTCACGGCGACGTTCTTTATGTTATGCATTGCGCCTCGTTGAAGTGTTCGGTAGCGTCCTTTATGTTATGCTGCGCACTTCGTCGCAGTGTCAGAGATACTTTCGAGGGGCTCGCGTAACATGTTAGGCTCATTTATCGTTGTGCACGGTATCGTTCTTTATGATAGGCTAACGATCATGAGACACTTTCGAGAGCCTTGAGTAACGTGCTAGGATCCTTTATAGTTGTGTACAGTAGCATCCTTTAGGATTAGCTATCAACTTCGACAGTGTTGAGATACTTTTGAGAGCCTTGTGAAACATGTTAGGCTCCTTTAACATTGTGTATGGTTGGGAAGACTCTGAGATAACCCTCCTACTAATTTCACATAGGGCTTAAATGACCATATGTTAATTTTGCTTGCGGGGCGCGATGTCTATGTTATGAATTTGACGGTTGTACCTTAAACGAGTTGGAAATTACGACCAACTATGCTTATAAGTTAGCATAGAGCTTAAATGACCATTTGTTAATTTTCCTTGTCAGAGACGATGCCTATGTTATGAATTTGACATTTGTACCTTAAACGAGTTGGAAATTACGACCAACTATGCTTATAAGTTAGCATAGAGCTTAAATGACCATTCGTTAATTTTCCTTGTCAGAGGCGATGCCTATTTTACGAATTTGGCATTTGTACTTTAAACGAGTTGGAAATTACGACCAACTATGCTTATAGGTTACGGTTCGAGAATTATGGCCAACTATGCTTATAANTTTAAACGAGTTGGAAATTACGACCAACTATGCTTATAGGTTACGGTTCGAGAATTATGGCCAACTATGCTTATAAGTTCGCATAGTGCTTAAATTACCATTTGTTAATTTTCCTTGTAGGAGACTATGTCTATGTTATGAATTTGACGCCTATATCTTAAACGGGTTGGAAATTACGACCAACTATGCTTATAAGTTAGCATAGGGCTTAAATGAACATTTGTTAATTTTCCTTGTCGGAGGAATGGACGCCATGGAATGTTCTAGAAAAAAAAAATTTTGAACTTTTAAAATGTTAAAAAAAATTTAACTTTTAAAATATTTAATACATTTTTTACTTTTGAAATGTTGAAGACTTTTTAAAGTTATTTTGAAAAAATTATTTTTTAAAGATATATTCTGAAAAAAATAAAATTTCGGAATTTTTGGAATTTTGGCACATTTTGGTACTTGCTGCCAATACGGCCGCCGTCGGAGCGGAATGCAAACGCATGAAGTTGTCATTTCACAACACGCTTCTGGCTCCCGGTCAAGACGCTGCGTTTAAACATACTATACATAACTACCAGTGCGCTATTGAGAGCTGGAATGCAAGTATTCTCTTACTACTGTTAATGTTATTCATTCTGTAAAGGGTCCTTATGTAAATAAATGAATGCGAGCTCGCGTCCCCCTCACCCCCTCAAACAGAGAGTTACGAACGTCATCTAAACGGTAACAACGGGCATGCTGACGAGAGCGNCTAAACGGTAACAACGGGCATGCTGACGAGAGCGTGGAACGAGTTTGATTATCGCGTATATATTGTTCAGGCCATTCGTGATGGTCACATTAAACATTTAAGGATGTATGGTAAAAAAAAAAAAACTCCACGGTTCATTTGATTGGACAATCAAGGTTGTAGGTTGTTTGGTTTTGATATTATAGACCATCAAAGTTAGGGTATTATTTTATTCTCATGTATTATGTGGTCATAACAAAAATAAAACAATTGGGAATGGCAACCAGCTATAGTAGGTCAAGTACTGGACNCATAGGGCTTAAATGAACATTTGTTAATTTTCCTTGTCGGAGGAATGGACGCCATGGAATGTTCTAGAAAAAAAAATTTGAACTTTTGAAATGTTAAAAAAAATTTAACTTTTAAAATATTTAATACATTTTTTACTTTTGAAATGTTGAAGACTTTTTAAAGTTATTTTGAAAAAATTATTTTTTAAAGATATATTCTGAAAAAAATAAAATTTCGGAATTTTTGGAATTTTGGCAAATTTTGGTACTTGCTGCCAATATGGCCGCCGTCGGAGCGGAATGCAAACGCATGAAGTTGTCATTTCACAACACGCTTCTGGCTCCCGGTCAAGACGCTGCGTTTAAACATACTATACATAACTACCAGTGCGCTATTGAGAGCTGGAATGCAAGTATTCTCTTACTACTGTTAATGTTATTCATTCTGTAAAGGGTCCTTATGTAAATAAATGAATGCGAGCTCGCGTCCCCCTCACCCCCTCAAACAGAGAGTTACGAACGTCATCCAAACGGTAACAACGGGCATGCTGACGAGAGCGTGGAACGAGTTTGATTATCGCGTATATATTGTTCAGGCCATTCGTGATGGTCACATTAAACATTTAAGGATGTATGGTAAAAAAAAAAACTCCACGGTTCATTTGATTGGACAATCAAGGTTGTAGGTTGTTTGGTTTTGATATTATAGACCATCAAAGTTAGGGTATTATTTTATTCTCATCATGTATTATGTGGTCATAACAAAAATAAAACAATTGGGAATGGCAACCAGCTATAGTAGGTCAAGTACTGGACNATCATGTATTATGTGGTCATAACAAAAATAAAACAATTGGGAATGGCAACCAGCTATAGTAGGTCAAGTACTGGACTGAAGTTGTCAGTCTTTCAATGCCTGTCATTGGATTCGTTGTTTGTTTACAAAGATCTTTGTTTTCGTCACCCACATAACAGCTGTGGCGGAGTAATACAATGTGGCCGCACCTCTTTTCGAGAACTATAAAAATTGATTAAGTTATATGAAACTGAGAATAGCGGCGTATCAAGGGTTTAATATTGGGTAATTATTTAATGGAGATGCTCATTACGTAAAGCAGCCCCGCAGTCGGCCGGCGCCTGTGCACGCGCGTGACCTTCACCGGGGTTTCAAGTGTGCGTGTGGTACGACCTTCACCAGGGTGACAAGTGTGCGTGTGGTGACGGAGCGATATTCCGCCCATTGCACTCACGCGCTGGAAGAGAAGCCCGCAATGCAACGTTCAACACATCTCGCACACGCCAAACATTGCTTCGAGGCACTGGAACANCGCTGGAAGAGAAGCCCGCAATGCAACGTTCAACACATCTCGCACACGCCAAACATTGCTTCGAGGCACTGGAACAGATCTAAGAACACGTTACCGCTAACCGTTATCTCAAAGCATTAACACCCATCTGCAAGACTTGAACACGTGAATTTCCCCTACACAACTAGCCTAGCAGTGATTACACGTAGATACACGACTACGACTACATTCGTCTTTAGCCGCTGGGGAGAAGGAACGGGTTAACACATCGCGGTAAAAGCTCGCCAACTTCCAAGCCTTAAACAACNGGGAGAAGGAACGGGTTAACACATCGCGGTAAAAGCTCGCCAACTTCCAAGCCTTAAACAACTCCGTAGTAAAATATTGTAAGTGGCATCAGCGTTTGGGTGTGTATAGTCTTTCCGCGGTATCTTAGCACTTTTTTTTAATCAAACCATTCGAAGATCACCCAATGTATGGCGTGTTTGGTTGTTTCCTACATTTGGCTTATACCACACGTGGTTTCATCTTTCTGTTAACATAAAAGTAACAATTTTTGTTAAATTAAACTTTTATTTAAATTTATCANCGCTGGAAGAGAAGCCCGCAATGCAACGTTCAACACATCTCGCACACACCAAACATTGCTTCGAGGCACTGGAACAACGCTAAGAACACGTTACCGCTAACCGTTATCTCAAAGCATTAACACCCATCTGCAAGACTTGAACACGTGAATTTCCCCTACACAACTAGCCTAGCAGTGATTACACGTAGATACACGACTACGACTACATTCGTCTTTAGCCGCTGGGGAGAAGGAACGGGTTAACACATCGCGGTAAAAGCTCGCCAACTTCCAAGCCTTAAACAACTCCGTAGTAAAATATTGTAAGTGGCATCAGCGTTTGGGTGTGTATAGTCTTTCCGCGGTATCTTCGCACTTTTTTTTAATCAAACCATTCGAAAATCACCCAATGTATGAAGTGTTTGGTTGTTTCCTAAATTTGGCTTATATCACACGTGGTTTCATCTTTCTGTTAACATAAAAGTAACAATTTTTGTTAAATTAAACTTTTATTTAAATTTATCAAGAAATTACAATATTTTATTTATAACTGAATAGCTGTGCCCGCGGCTCCACTCGCGTGGACTAAAGAATTATTGTTTAGGTTTTTTTTTCTATTAAGTTACTTAATAAATTATATGACCATATTTGAGTGTTTCTATATTTACAATAAAGTCCGTATCTCACATGTCATACAGTCCCACCTCAGTTTAGTCCAGGTCTCACCAGTCCGCAATGTTCTCGAGTTCTCCGAGCGCCCTCTCGTCCGGGTTTCACGCCACAAACATCTCGTCCGCCGTCGCCTCACAGTCTCCCGTCGTCGTCCGTCCCCTTCGCCGACGTCCCTCGCTGCAACTTGCGCCGTTCGAGTACCACACCCAGCCAATTGTCTTCCACAAAAAGACTCAAGACCCTTGTAACGCTGCAATATTTATAGAGTCACAGGACAACGCCCAGAAATTTTTTTAGATGCCGCGTCGCGCCGAGGGTCCTAGTTCCGAGAATATTGTTGTGCATTCTCGCAAGTCTTTGGCTTCACAAACAGGGCATGGGGGGGGGGGCAGCCAGCTCAGCTTACAATTTATCCCCCTGCTGTCGGCCGCCCGGAGCAGACCGCCTGGAAAAAGAGGAGGGTCGAGGTGGGCAGCCCCCACCCCTCAGAGCGCCGGACCCGACGCGCGTACATATAAAAACATGTCGAAGCACTTGCTTGCACACCAGTGTTCTAACCTCCAATCATATCCACCTGGTTTATGATAAGTCGTTCGTGGTTGGCAGGTGAACTGTAGTCTAATGTTGGAACACAGTGTGTCTACTACGCACCTCCTCAATCTTCCCTCTGCAGTCTCTCGCACATTTACTGAAAACTTCTAAACGTTGTCATGTGGATACGGAAAAAATTAAGAAGAAATATTAAAAATCTTTCTTTGAAAAAACATAAGTACAGTTATTTCCTTCCTCCAGTGCTCTTCAGAAAGTTTACTCTTTCGCAATTATAAATTGCAATACGGTTACAGCCTCTATATTTATTTCACAGTTTTACAGCAAAGAATTGATGCACAAAAATTCTGAACATGCTATGTCCGTTTTTATCACAACTTTTTAACTTTTCCTTAAATGATCGGAAACACACAAATTAATGCGCTTAGATTTTTATGTGAGTTTAATTTTCGTCACAGCTCTAGTAAGTTGTCGAAAATGTTTAAAAAAAATTCAGTTAAAAAGAATACAAAAATAAAACTGGCATTACATAAAAAATTAATTTTTTAGACGAATAAAGTTTATGTATGTATGTTATGTACAGATGGTTCCCAACGTTGTAAAGTGTGTGCACTGATGTGTAAGCAACTGGCACGAACCCATAAGAGGAATGAACTTGGGAATAGGGATGCATTCGGCACTACGCGGAAACATAACGATGTGTATANGAACCGCTCTGCACTACGCGGAAACATAACGATGTGTATATGCTATTCACGGTAAAGTGAGCACTTTTGAAAGCGCTGTCCTTTGGAATAACAGTGAATAAATATTTTTTATTTTAGCCTTAGACTTTAACTTTCGAATGCGGTGGAATATATACACTGCGTTTATTACTTACATGGCAATATTTATTTTAAAGGTCGTTAGATGATTTTAACAAATGGCTGAAAGGAAAAAGTAACTAGGGCCTCAAAAGTGCTCACTTTACCGCGAACAGCCTATAATGTCACCATAAGTCCCGTAGGTAGAAGCAGCACGAGGACACCGCACGCTAGTTCAGGACGTAGCGGCGACAGCGTACTTGATACGCGTGGCAATGTCGCCCTTATCGCTCCCGCGCCACTATGTCTGAGACGTGGAAAGTAGCCCCAGGCAGACGGGTCCCTTAAAAGAGTTAGTGGTTCGGATATACTTCCTGTACATCCGCTGTTTGCGCGTTTACACGTATCTCAGCAAATAAACATGCCGGGAATACAACTTTTTTGGAATAAAAAAAAGGGGGGGCGACAATTATCTAAGCCCGTGGCGTTTTTTATAATATTAAGTTTGTTGTAAAAGAAAAAATTGTGAAAATGGTTAAAAATCGCATTTTTAGAGATTAATAGGTAGTAGAAAAATAGAACTTTACAGTCGTGGTTTAATATATGATCATTCATTGTAATTAAATCCCGCTGTTGCATATCTCATTTGCACAGAAAAGCGTAACAGCGGAAGGACTGCACGCAGGTTCAGCGCCTTGCGCGTAGGGGCGACGAGGCGCTAGTCGCGCGTGTTATTGTCGCCGTATCGCTGTGCATCGAAAGCGGAGAAAAAAACAGGACCGTGTACTTTTAACGGAACGTGTTCTGATACGCATGCCTGAGTCAAGCACACACTTCAGGCAACTCGCGTGGACTCACATGGTCGCAGATCACGCCTGCCAGATACGACGGCGTCGTAACCGCCTTACCCACTCGATAAGTCTAATTTTGCGCCTCTCTGCGCTAACACTCTCGGCATTTTACAAAATATCAATGCATAATCTAAATAAAAATTACAAACTTGGAAGCAGTAGTTATCAGCCGATGTTAAGAGATAATGTACAGTACCGACGGAAGGCAGTCTCCTACCTGCAGCTGTTTGAGGCTCAGAACCGCAGGAGCGCTAGGGGCGACCGAAACATGCGCATCCACTTTCTCTCTCTCATCGCCTCTACGCGCAAAGCACTCAACTGGCATGCAGTCCTGCTGTCGATAACGCACCTCTGCGAGACTTTCAGCGCAAACCCTTCCATTTTATAACGTAATAATAAAAATTAATGTTTGAAGAACGTATTTATTTATATATATATTGTACGGGAATGTTTAAACCTAAAAATGACTATGAAAACACCCGTTTAAGCCATCTTCACTATCANACGTATTTATATATATATATATATATTGTACGGGAATGTTTAAACCTAAAAATGACTATGAAAACACCCGTTTAAGACATCTTCACTATCACAAAAACATGCTTTAGTGAGAAATGGAGGAACAGGAAAACTTGCATAGACGCGTAACGTTTCTTAAATCCTACTCGTAAGTAGACCTCGCTCAGACACGTTGGCCGGTTTCACACCCGCGGCCTACCCAGGCTACTCTTATCAAGTGCGCCATCGCCAGGTTCTGAGCTGGCGTGCAATAATCTCGTCTTGCTGCGTCTTTTCAGCAATGACCGTATCATTTTCTTGATGGAAAGTGTGTAGCAAAGTTCAGTACATTCCTATCGTTGTTCCGCTCTGTCCGAGTTCCGGCCTGAACAAGCCGCTTTCAAGGAGCCTCCCTAGTCAACATTTTAAACGCCGTAAGGTCATGCCCGGCCGTAAGGAAGCATGGCGATGGNCTTAAGGTCATGCCCGGCCGTAAGGAAGCATGGCGATGGCGATGGCCAACAGCATGAACAAGCTTCGAGCGTATTATGTTTGCTCACATTTTAAAACGGTGGATATAGGATGTTGATGAAGCAATCTGTTCAGAAAATTCACAGTATTGTCGCTATAATTTGAACTACTGCTTTACAGACTAATAAATACCGCAAACAAAGGGTTACTTAACAGCGATTTTTGCTGAATTTTGAAATTCTGCAAGGCCACGTTTGTGTTTCATTAACCAAATTTATGAAAAATTTATGCCCTGAAAGAAGATTTACATTAATATATTTCAATGTTCTTTTTGAAATTAGAATAGGAACAACTGTTTACGATGAGACGTACGAGGGTTATTCGGAAAGTAAGACCAATTTCTTATAAAACGTAAACCATCACAAATTTTTTCAAAAAACTTTTTTTTATTTAATTCCTTACATGTTTTTCTATTTTTCTACATAGTTTTCATATTTGTTTAAACATTTGTCATAACGTTCTACAAGCTTTTGTATGTCTAATTCATAGACGTTTGCCGCCTGTTAGGATAACCAGTCTGTAACTGCCCACATTCGGAAATTCCAATGCTAAAGTTGAAATTGTGAATCGCCGGTCTTCACGAATCTTTTCGCCCACGGCTTTAACCAAATCTTCTGTGATCACTGATGGTCGGCCTGATCGCGGTTCATCATGGACATTTTCCCGTCNGTTGTTCCGCTCTGTCCGAGTTCCGGCCTGAACAAGCCGCTTTCAAGGAGCCTCCCTAGTCAACATTTTAAACGCCGTAAGGTCATGCCCGGCCGTAAGGAAGCATGGCGATGGCCAACAGCATAAACAAGCTTCGAGCGTATTATGTTTCCTCACATTTTAAAACGGTGGATATAGGATGTTGATAAAGCAATCTGTTCAGAAAATTCACAGTATTGTCGCTATAATTTGAACTACTGCTTTACAGACTAATAAATACCGCAAACAAAGGGTTACTTAACAGCGATTTTTGCTGAATTTTGAAATTCTGCAAGGCCACGTTTGTGTTTCATTAACCAAATTTATGAAAAATGTATGCCCTGAAAGAAGATTTACATTAATATATTTCAATGTCCTTTTTGAAATTAGAATAGGAACAACTGTTTACGATGAGACGTACGAGGGTTATTCGGAAAGTAAGACCAATTTCTTATAAAACATAAACCATCACAAATTTTTTCAAAAAACTTTTTTTATTTAATTCCTTACATGTTTTTCTATTTTTCTACATAGTTTTCATATTTGTTTAAACATTTTTCATAACGTTTTACAAGCTTTTGTATGTCTAATTCATAGACGTTTGCCGCCTGTTAGGATAACCAGTCTGTAACTGCCCACATTCGGAAATTCCAATGCTAAAGTTGAAATTGTGAATCGCCGGTCTTCACGAATCTTTTAGTCCACGGCTTTAACCAAATCTTCTGTGATCACTGATGGTCGGCCTGATCGCGGTTCATCATGGACATTTTCCCGTCCGTCCTTGAAATCTCTCACCCACTTACGCACTTTGCTGTCACTCATCGCATTGGGGCCATACACTTGACTTATCTGTCTATGAGCTTCCGCTGCTGAAACGTTCCTTGCTGTCAAAAACCGAATCACTGACCGGATTTCACAGTCGGCGGGCTGATCAATTGTTTTACACATTTTGAACTGACACTGTAAGCACCCTGCAACAATACCAATGCAAATGGCGTCATTTGACGAGCAAGGCATGCCGGGAGTCGGTGCGCATGCGCGTTACAATGTTCGCGCGACATTCGATTAGTTACGGCAATTCGGACCTTACTTTCCGAATAACCCTCGTATAACTAGGGAGACGCCAAATGTTATGTTGGGCTCCAACATAACATTTATAGCATTCGGATTTTCATTGTATCTCCATTGCCTACAATGACTACGAATAAAGTAACCAAAAAACAGAGAAAACAATAAATAGATGAGAAACAGAAATGCAATAAAAATGTGTGTTTCTCATTAATTTATTGTGTTAGGTGTTTCTTGTTTCTTTATTCGTAGTTTTTGTAGACGAAGCAGATCCAATCAAAACACGAATTCAGTTTCACCGCGCCATTGTCATTAAACTTCAGAAACAACATTTATCGCACGAGTACCATTCCGTCCTCGTGTGAAGGTAAACATATTGTACTGAAGCTACATTTAGCAGCTGCGTTAAAAAAANCACGAGTACCATTCCGTCCTCGTGTGAAGGTACACATATTGTACTGAAGCTACATTTAGCAGCTGCGTTAAAAAAACATGTATTTCAAACATTCAGCAACGCAGTTCAAGTTTGACTGTCACGTGGTAACGCTAAGTTTACGTCANAAAAAAACATGTATTTCAAACATTCAGCAACGCAGTTCAAGTTTGACTGTCACGTGGTAACGCTAAGTTTACGTCACTCTCTGTTAAATATGTGAAGAGTGGCGCGCGATCTACACGTGGACATATTACGGGAGACGGGCCCTGGTGGCGCCGCACGCCGGTGTATTCTACTGTACTGGCCACAACCCGGCCGATGACGAAGCGCAGGTGTCGGCTCCTGAAAATACAAGGAACGTCATATATATCACTCTCATCTATACTCGTGAGAAGAATCACTTGGCGGAGTATGTCGGTGATGTTCGTGAACGTCTTGTATACAGGCGCATCAGTGTACCGTGTACCTGCTACTTCATTCCATCTTGCACGTCGCCCGCACGCCACGAGGTCTGCCTCCGCGCGCTGACGTCACGTTGGCGGGAAAACGGTTGGCGGGAAAGTGCCGACAGTTACATTACGGATCTGCAAACAACTTCAAAGGTAGCCTGGCGCATCAAGTACGTTGCAGAGGCTCTGTAGAAAACAAGTCATTAAAAAGCTTCTGGATATTTTGTAATTGTGTCTGAACACGAAAAGCATTTAAGGAACTACTCCTGCCCAAATAAGACTTTCAAGTTCTCATTTCAACTCCAACAATTTTTTTTGGGCGTGAAAATGGCTAAAAAGGGTGTTTTCAAATTCAGCTTTAGATGCTAGATTTTATAAAACAACTTCAGTGTTTCCTTTATAGGCATGCGCCATACTTTTATCTTTATAAGCGTGCCATAAATATATAGGGTCGCCGCTTGAAATCACGTTCAGGCAAGTCGTCGACGGAGACTGCAGGCCAGCTGAGCGCCTTGCGCGTAGAGACGACGAGGCAAATGGTGAGTGAGCAAGAGTCGACCTTAAAGGCCGACACGTTTCAAGGCCTCGAATACGAAAATACCTGGAGGTAAGAAAAACCCTAACTAGTGTATGCGGGTATCTAGAAGGCGCATAGAATGCAGCACTGTTAGGTACACTGCATACATCAACATTAAATCACGCAAAATTATGTAATGTGAAGTGTATTTACATACTGTGCAGTCTCCACGTATGTTTCCAACCAANACATTAAATCACGCAAAATTATGTAATGTGAAGTGTATTTACATACTGTGCAGTCTCCACGTATGTTTCCAACCAATAAGGCGACAACGAGGTCATTTAGAGACGGAGCAAGTTGCCGAAAGAGGCAAGAACGGGCAAGGAAGCGTCCATAGCCTGTAGTAAGGAAGAAGACATTCCCTTGGAGTGCTTCTGGTAAACTGAAATGAGTATGTAGGTGGGGATATTCGAAACCAGATCGTGGCCAGTGTGAGAGGACTGCAGCAGTTCGCTCGGTGCGGTTGACGAATTCAAAAGGGAGGCGCGGGTTTGCAGAAGGCAGTGCACCTGCGCGAGGCCAGCTCGTCCTTGAACCCAGCCAACCCGCGCCGCCGGCTACAGCGAGCCGCACTCAATAAGCAACAACACGTAACCACTCACCTTCAACTTGATCTGTCTGCCGCTCTAGCAGCCACATGCATCAAGAGAGGACTCCAAACAAGCCACGCACGCGCTGCTTCAACCACATTTACATTCATCTCTTTTTACTGTATCATACTTAACATACATGCGTACACACACACACACACACACACCTCGACAAACAAATTTGCACCATCCCGAATTTCTAATATAATTGCTCACGATCCAAGACAAAGTCCGGGATGAAAATACATTGTTTGTACAGAATATCACGCCTTACTTGACAAAAACCAACAAATACAAAAAAACTGTCCCAGCAAACTTCCTCCATCAGCAACAAAATTAAAGGTGAAGCAAAATTTTTTGATGTGTGAATACACATATGTGTCTGCCCCAACCTATAAGTTTTAATAGTAGCACTAACTAGCATGCGCCAGTAAAGTTGGTTTGAGATTCCATGTTAACATAGAAACCTGACAAACTGAATTGAGCCTACTTTCCTCTACATGGATGCAAATAATTTTAATGGGGTGCATTATATAAGCATTGCATTCAGAAAGTGGTAATGGCATTAATCCGTAATTTTGGAAAGTAGCACAAATTGACAAAATAAAGCTTTTCCATTATATCTCGGGAACCATTTTACAGATTTAAACCGAATTTGGTTCGTTACCAGTGGATGATGTAAGCACTGGATTTAGAAACCGTTAATGTTACTGGTCTGCCATTTTGGAAATTAGAACAAATTTAAAAAAATTAAGCTTTACATTATATCTCAGGAACAATTTAACCAATTTAAAGCAAATTTGGTATGGTGACAGAGCATGATATACACATTTAATAGTGATAATGTTATTAACCAGCCATTTTGGAAGANGCAAATTTGGTATGGTGACAGAGCATGATATACACATTTAATAGTGATAATGTTATTAACCAGCCATTTTGGAAGATAGTGCAACATGGAAAATAAAGTTATGTTATATCTCGGTAAAACAGATTACTACCAAATTTGGCATGTAAGTAATACTATTGTAGACCATGTTCATATATGCAATTTAAATGAATGTCACTTATTTGTAAAATTAGGATTATTTGCCATGTCTACCATACTGTTTGACCATTTTGACCAAACTTGTTATAATGAAATTATCTTTTACAAGCATCAATATATGGCCTCTTTTTAATACCATTTTGTAAGATAGTGGTACATTACAATTAAGTTTTGATGTTATATCAGGAAACAATCAACTGATTCATACCAAATAAGGCACTCAAGTAATATTATGGTAAATCATATTAACCAACATGTTTTAGTAGGTCATACTATTATTTTCAAAATGGTGGCCATATAAACAATTTAGAATACTATGCTATATCTATGAAACCATGTAAAAAATTTCAACCTAACTTGGTATGCAGACAGTATCTATGCTAGCATCAAATGAGTGAATACTTAAACTCATTTGTCCATCATTTTGGAAGATAGCACATCATATGAAAAATTAAGTTGCTGTGCCGTATCTTGGGAAACAATTAACTGACACCCACCAAATTCAGGTGAGAAGTTATACTTTTGTTATTTATCTAAATTTGTACGCCGTAAGGAGGAAGTCACATTTTTTGAAAACAGCAATGNGAGAAGTTATACTTTTGTTATTTATCTAAATTTGTACGCCGTAAGGAGGAAGTCACATTTTTTGAAAACAGCAATGCAAATATATTGTCGGTATGCAACACGTCCCACACAATTTCAACTGATTTAACATGCAACAGTATATATGACATAAAATGTACTAATAATTTTCCGTTCTGTTCTCCAGTAATGAAGATACCACACATGAGAAAATGGGAGCTTTTTTGTCATGTGTCCAGGACCAATCAACCGGCTCCCACTGAACAGTAGGCCATGNACACATGAGAAAATGGGAGCTTTTTTGTCATGTGTCCAGGACCAATCAACCGGCTCCCACTGAACAGTAGGCCATGTTTAAGTGTGTCTGGCTTTATTTACAGTATCGCTGCAATATAAATTATTTAGAAAAGTTTATTATTAAGTAATTTGACATATTTCATACATCTATTAGAAGCAACACATATATGCTATACAGAGTTTGTTATAAGATGTTTGTACGATAGTGCCCGATGAGAAACTGAAACTTTTATGCCCTATCTCGAAAACCAGTTACACAATTTCCACCAACAAACTAACATAAATAGTGTTACAGTAGGCCATAAAAACTTGCACGATTTAAGTGACTAAGTATGTGTTAATGAGTATGAGTTAATTGACTATAACCAAACAGACATTTTGACGGACTTGAATTAGAGTTGGGCTAGACATTAAATATTGTGCTCACTGAGAAATAAAAAGAGTAAACCGTGGAGATAGATAAAGGCTGTAAATAACGGCAGTGTGAATAAATTAAAAATCTAATTTAGTTCTTTTACTTTTATTGAGACGTCCATCCGTCATGAACTCTGATACCGCCCCTCTGGTGTTTTGTAACATTATTCTTGCTGCTCCTTGCTTCAGTAAGTGAGAGCTTTGCTCGTTTAATTGGTAATGACTTTCATATGCATATGATCAAAATACACAATAATGTGGGTTATGAAATTTATCATTCAGTGTTTGTATTTGGTTCCAACACATTTTGATGCTGATTCAAAACTGAATGTGCAAGATCCCGTGGACAAGGTTGTTCCATTCGTCTGAAATTTCTGATTTCCCAATATCAGAAAGTGACTATAAGCTATCATCAGTATTTTAAGGACGTCTCTTTAGTATTAGGTATGATTAATCACATATCATGTATTATTTTTTTGACAAGTATATTCTTTCAGTCATTCNTTTTTTTGACAAGTATATTCTTTCAGTCATTCCTTATGTCAAAATATTTGTGAATTTACTGCATAGGTAAAATGCATGCAGTTATATATAACTGCTTGCCTTCACGCTATGAGGTTTGGTACCTTATTAAATGTATTACTTCCTTATTATTATGCATTGGTAATTGGCNCGCTTGCCTTCACGCTATGAGGTTTGGTACCTTATTAAATGTATTACTTCCTTATTATTATGCATTGGTAATTGGCATTTGTTTGAAGTTTCAGTTACTTGATTGTTTTTATACACTGTGAGATGTTGCCCTCAACTCTAAATTAGCTTGCTGGATTATGGCTTCGCATGTCAATGATATTAAAGATTTTGCTGCATGGGTAAATTGTAAGTAGTTTAGTCTACATGCTTGTTTTTACATATCTTCTGCTATAGTCCATTCACTGTTTCTTCAGATGTTTTGAAACAAACCTTTGAAAAATCATTCTAGGAGTAACAGGTCAACATATTTTTTAAATAACTTTTATACCACAAATATATACTATGTGATTAAATTTAAAATATTATATTCTTGAATATATGAAATCTAAACTTAGTATCTTATATAATTTGTACTATTTATTTTGTATTAATTACAAATTAAAAACAGTGAGAGCAGCAATGTGTTGGCAACGGCTAGTAAGAACTAGTTCACAGTTAAAATATTGTTTTAACCTAATTTTTTATATACTATTTGTAAATTAAACATTGCCTAACAATATATTTAAATCTTTAGGTAGCACTGAAGGAAACATATTTAATTGTTACTGTTAAAAATATCAGCGCATATTGTGGTGCGTTGGCATGTGGATTTTTTGTCTCTCACACACTCACTCACACACACTCTCTCGCTCACACACNGCATATTGTGGTGCGTTGGCATGTGGATTTTTTGTCTCTCACACACTCACTCACACACACTCTCTCGCTCACACACTCTCTTGCACACATACTCAATCTCGCTCACACACATGCAATCTTGCTCTCACACACGCACTCTCATTCACACACACCGCACTCTCATTCACACATGCTCTCACTCTCACACACACTCACTCACTCACACACTCATTATCACACTCTCTCACACTCATCACTCTCACTCAAACACCCACTCTCTCACACACTATTTCTCTCTCACACACACACTCACTCTTTCACTCTCTCATGCACTCACACACACTCAATCTCACACTCTATCTCGCTCACACTCAATCTCACACTCTCTCACACTCTCTCTCGCTCAATTGCACTCTCTCTCACTCAATCACACTCTCTCTCACTCAATCACACTCTCTCTCTCACACATGCTCTCACTCTCTCACACACTCACTCACACACTCATTATCACACTCTCTCACACTCATCACTCTCACTCAAACACCCACTCTCTCACACACTATTTCTCTCTCACACACACACTCACTCTTTCACTCTCTCATGCACTCACACACACTCAATCTCACACTCTATCTCGCTCACACTCAATCTCACACTCTCTCACACTCTCTCTCGCTCAATTGCACTCTCTCTCACTCAATCACACTCTCTCTCACTCAATCACACTCTCTCTCTCACACATGCTCTCACTCTCTCACACACTCACTCACACACTCATTATCACACTCTCTCACACTCATCACTCTCACTCAAACACCCACTCTCTCACACACTATTTCTCTCTCACACACACACTCACTCTTTCACTCTCTCATGCACTCACACACACTCAATCTCACACTCTATCTCGCTCACACTCAATCTCACACTCTCTCACACTCTCTCTCGCTCAATTGCACTCTCTCTCACTCAATCACACTCTCTCTCACTCAATCACACTCTCTCTCTCACACATGCTCTCACTCTCTCACACACTCACTCACACACTCATTATCACACTCTCTCACACTCATCACTCTCACTCAAACACCCACTCTCTCACACACTATTTCTCTCTCACACACACTCACACACACACTCACTCTTTCACACTCTCATGCACTCACACACACTCAATCTCACACTCAATCTCACACTCTCTCTCGCTCAATTGCACTCTCTCTCGCTCAATCGCACTCTCTCTCGCTCAATCGCACTCTCTCTCACTCAATCACACTCTCTCTCACTCAATCACTCTCTCTCTCTCACTCAATCACACTCTCTCTCTCACTCAATCACTCACACTCAATCACTCACTCTCTCATACTCAATCACACTCTCTCTCATACTCAATCACACTCTCTCTCACTCAATCACTCTCTCTCTCACACTCAATCACACTCTCTCTCACACTCAATAACACTCTCTCTCACTCAATCACACTCTCTCTGACTCAATCACACTCTCACTCACTCAATCACTCTCACACTCACTCTCTCACTCACTCACACTATCACTCACTCACTCACACTCACTCACGGGAAGTTTTGCATTGCTAGTAGAAGCAGGAAAATAATAAAAGTTTTCAATTTTTTTATAGCATATTTCATACTTATTACAGCAAAAATAATGATTTTTGAAACTTTCATTTCCAACTAAAACGAGATTTTATTGTTTGAATACATATTATTATATATTTAGATGTGATGGCGGACGGGGATGGTTACAAATCCGAACTTTGCAGAAGTGGGACTGGCGACATGACATGGCGTGTTGCTGAACAAAACCTTAATTTCTCTTTGTGTAAAAAATATTTAAAATTACCGGATCAAGTTTGTATTCGTTACACAATGTGTTTTTTAAACCTACCTAGACAAGTTACAATGTTGTGATAAATCTCTTTTTCCACGGCAGGAATAAATATACTGTAGCACACATCGTGACCGCTGTGTGTGAAAGAGTATTGTCGCCTTTACGTTATGCTGGACCAGTGTACGTGTGTGTGATTGCAAATATTTAACATTCAAAATTTATATGTTTTAACCATGAACTGTTTTATGATGAAATAAATTTCTTGAAAGTCACGTCTGTACAATTATCACAACTTTGTAACTTCACCCTAGGTGTTCGAAACACAACTGTGTAACGTGCTTACGTTTCTGTGATTTGAATGTTTGCCACAATCCTAACAAAATACTACGTCCAGCCAGATAAATTTAAATAAATAATGTAATAAACCTAAAAAAACAGTAAGTACTAGTACACAGAAATATGAGCGGAACAGAAGTTACAGTAGACCTATATGTGTGCATGTTCACCACTATCTTTTAAGTTTTTTGCTGCTACGTACAATAAAATTTGCAACACGAGTTGCATGTTTGAATATACTGTGTCTTTTCGTTGGACTGGTTGTTCCTTCGTTTTAATATTTATTCCAACCGAGGCCGTCCTCATAACAAAATAACCCAACACATATCAATAACAAGAGGTTAAATACTACACTTCTTTCCCCCGTAGTTGTAATGGGGTTAAACACATTCACGCAAAATACATACAGTGTATAAAAAATATGTTAACAATGTAAAATAATTACCGTAAGAACTATCGTCAATACAGACATTGTTAAAAAGTCATAAAGCTGACCTAAATATGGTTATGAGCCTAAATTGTAAACATTCGTTCGACACGATTTTTGAAATATGACGGAATTCTTTGAACAGCTGAAAACTGTAAACAAAGCATTTGACAGTTAAAACGTAGAAGTTACATGGCAGTGTTTATGTTTAAATGAAGTGGAAGGATACGTAATCGGACACCAAAAGTATAATTTCAGCAGGGCTTCAGGAAACCCGTGAATAGCGTCTTGCTTATAGCACTCTGTTTACATAACCAAATCAAGACTTAAAATGATTTCCTTTTTTTAGGTCCTCGCCTATTAATTTTGGTTGCTAGCATAACCTAGTTTGTANTATCAAGACTTAAAATGATTTCCTTTTTTTAGGTCCTCGCCTATTAATTTTGGTTGCTAGCATAACCTAGTTTGTAGAGTGCAGACACTTGTACGGATCTTACCATCGAGGTCTTGAGAGCCTATAAGGGTGAAGTGAGGTGAGTATGGAGCAGCCCCGGAATGATAGGGCAGGGGTAATGGGATATCCCCGAGAAAACTCGCCGACCAGCAACATCGTCCAGCACGGTTCCCACATGCAAAAATATGGGAGCAACCCCACCAGGAAACGAACCCGATTCACCTAGGTGGGAGGCGAGTAATCTAACCACAACACCACTGCAGCACCATAACTTAGTTCTGGATGATTTAACATTTTTGTACATTGCAGGCTTGCATCTGAATCAGTGTTATTAAGTAACGAATTACAAGTAATCAAATTAATTGTACAATTACCATTCCAGTAATTTTTACTTGTAACAAATTACATTTTAAAACAAGTAATTCGTACTTATAATCGGAATACAAAACATTAAATGTAATCGCTACAATTAGATAATCTTTAAATTGCATTAATTTACAGTCACCTTTTATCCTCCCGAGTGTGTTTCAGATAAAGTTTAGAACAAGAAGACTTACTGCAATGTATGTATTAGCAATATAAATATTACGCTCGTAGCACTACGATTGTATACACATCATCTATGGACAAAAACAGAAGTGGATTGTCAGGTTCTAGTAATCGTTGCCTTCTTGCCTCCACTTTCTGCACATTTTTTCCGGTGTACTTTGTTCACTTGTGTCCAATTCTCGCAAGCATGGAAGACAGCCAAAGNCCACTTTCTGCACATTTTTTCCGGTGTACTTTGTTCACTTGTGTCCAATTCTCGCAAGCATGGAAGACAGCCAAAGGAAAAAAAAAAAAAAAAAACTAATTAAAATGCTGAAGAAGACATTGAAGACAGAAGTTTTACATTTCCTTACCTTGAAAATAATTTTGAGTTATCTGGGATGGGAAGCAGAGCGAGGAGAATATGTATGTGAAACAAGTGGGAAACACATCGCAGTAAGCAAACGAGATAATGAATTTCATAAATTATGTGTGTTTCACTTTGTTGTTTCTTCATTAAATGATGCCATTTGTTTTTTTATAACATTTATTGACATTAGTTGTTCAACACTCGTGTAATATTTCCAGACAATAGGCTCACTTTGTACATACTATAATATACATAAATATCTAGATTTGCAGTTTGCGACAACAGCTTTGATATTAATAGTTTTTTTTTTTTTTTTTTTTTTTTAATTTTATGTAGCCTATATTTTTTCCTAGCAAAAAATTTATTAACTTATAAATTTATAAAGTTGATTTAATATTGTTAACGAAGAGATGTACGATTGATGTTATTCTTTCAAAATCAGGATGGCCTGATTTAAATATTTAAATTTGGGGCTTTTTTGAAGCAACTAACACTTTGAGTGCAAAATATCTCGGTAACATTTTTTGATATGGTTTGCATCACTTTAGTGGGGAGAACTACGAAAACCATGGGAAAATGTTGGATTAAAGAATGTAAATGCATAGTAAATAAGTCTAAAAAGGTAAAATTACTGTTTAGGGATTTCAGTTAAAAGTTTGACCAGGAGACAAAGCAATGGTATAATAGAACACTAGAAAACTTTTTATATGTATTGCAAATATCAAAATTGCGTATCTTAATTATGACTATTCATAATAGTGCCATATTGAGGAGACTCATGAAAACAGGAAAAATGTGGGGTAAAATGTAAACATTCAATAATTGAATCAAAATACCAATGTTTTATTGTGCATCCCCGGTGTGTCTCAGTTTATGAGACCAAGAAAATGTATTGTAAAAAAAATTTCAAGAAACGTAAAAAAAAAAAAAAAAGTTTTGTAGATAAAAATTGTAAAACCATTTCCCCTGATAAATTTTTTTATGAAAAAGTAAATGACTTTACAATAAACTTTGTTATCATAAGTTTACATACAATTATACTTTATATATAAGTCTGCTTCCCAAAGTGTGTGCAATAAAGTGAAACAATATAAAAATTCCACAAATTTTAATAAAAATTTGATGTGGGTCTTTATGCTGGCTGTTGCGCATACTTTGGGAAGAGTTGCACAGAATTTAAGTTTGAAATTCTTTATGTTTTATTTTGTTTATATTTAAACCCCACAGCCTTCCTAGTCTTCATATTCCTCAACTCACCAGTATCGTCGACTTTTACTCTTGAATTTCCCTGATGTTCATAGTCGTTACCACTGTGGCATTTTACACATGCTTACTACTTGTAAATTGTGTGGATTTCTGAGTGATGATAAAATATACAGTTTGGCTAAGTTTCCGAAAAACTGCATAAANCTACTTGTAAATTGTGTGGATTTCTGAGTGATGATAAAATATACAGTTTGGCTAAGTTTCCGAAAAACTGCATAAAAATGTCAATGGAATATTTCTGCTCTAGAAATGATGTTGGACGAGAATATCAGCAGCATGTCACTGTGTTTCGTGTTTGGCAAAGATTATTCTTGACTCAGTAGTGGCGCGGGCTATACTGGACAGGGAACAGGATAATTGCAGGGTAAAATTCATAGGAAACATCACTGTTTAAAAAAAAAAAGGGAAATTTAATAATAATTTACCATACATAGTAACTCTTAACAATTACCAATACAGGAACATTGTAAACAGTATATATATAGTGTTTTATTGTAGTGAATATTAGATATGAAAAATAGTAACTGCTTAGGTTCCATATAAGAAAAATGTACCATTAGAAATGTTTATGATTCAAAAAAGCATTATGCAAAAAATACACCTACCATGTGAGTTTTATTTGTTAGAACATTTCAAACATTGTGCAATTGCACTAGTTAAAATCATTATGTAGGCCAAGGTGCACATTTACTTCACATTTGCTCAAGTATTGCGTTGATAATATTCACCTGATAATTTTTTATCATGGGAGCATAATTTGACAGTTTCACTGTGAATTTCAGAGAATTCACTCTGCAAAAATTGGTGAAATGAAGAACTTTCAAGAAGCAACTAAGAAAAGAAAGGCCATCAATGAGGCATTTAGTCAAACTCTAAGAAACAAACCTTGCTGACATTTTCACAAAATGGTACTGGTGCAAGTCAGGNGTTGACATTTTCACAAAATGGTATTGGTGCAAGTCAGGCAACTGTGGACAGGCTGATTTGGAACTTTGCATGCAGCACTCTTCAACCATTTTCTGTAGTTGAAGATGAGTCACTTGTGAATCTTGTGCGAAGTTTAGCACCAGGTCGGTCTGTAATGTGCAGGTAGACAGTGGCCGTATGCCTCAAACATTGTTACGAAGCGCTAAAGAAAAAGCTAATGGCAGAACTGGCTTTAGTTTCTGCTGTAGCGATTACAGCAGATTGCCAAGTCATTTTAGCCGAGCACATCTCGAAATAAGGCCGCTGGATGGACAAGGAAACTCTTAATGAAAATCAGCGATGCTAACTATGTGACGTCTTGGCTGCCACCATTGACAAGGCACTCTGAGAATTCCATTTGCACAACAAAGTGGTGGCTTGTGTCACTGATAGTGGCTCCAACTTTGTAAAGGCTTTCAAGTAAGTGTTATTTTCATTAATTTATTATGACTTATTTTTAAAAAATGATTACTTAATATTAATTAATGGAACAGTTTAATTTCTTTCTAGCATGTTTGGTTTACACTCGCAGACAAAGACGNAGACTAAGACGACGACAATGATGATGATGGTGCAAACAATTTTTGATGGACAAATTGAGTTTCATTACGTTCTACCTCCGAATCAACATTGTGCAGCACACACCTTGAACTTAGTCGCTGTAAAGGTAATATTTTATTCTGTATTAAAAATCTAAATTTTAATTGCTAGTTTAAGTTAACAGTTTTATGTTTATTTGTTAATTATTTTCTTTTATTAATAATTTTTAGGATAGTCAAAATGCATAACGTGATCAGCATTCAAAAAAGTGGCGAGATCTTCATTTGCTCGCTGTCAAGCGATATGGAACAAACAAAGGAGTACAGTTACAGCTTATTCCGTAAAGGAAATATTTGAAAAATTGCTTTCCACACCATGTGCTACTAGATGGAATAGTTAGCATGACAGTGTGAAGTGTTTCTCGTCTCCAGTTCAGCAACATGTTCGGCAAGCTTGTAGATGGTTTAGGATTGCCACGATTTCGGCCTGCGGAAGTGGCCTTTTTAAGGAAGTATGGTGTGGTAAGACTTTTATTTGCAAATTATAAATCTATGTTATCGTTTTACCCTGTAATTTGACTGTACTGGGAGAGTTTAACTTCTATAGTTCTGTTTATCAGATAGCAAATTAGTTCGTAGAACATTTCAAAACCTTAAATCACAAAACATCATTATGTGCTACTGTTGTGCATACAGTTTTTTCTTTATACATGAAAAGTTAGTACATTAACAAAGCGAAAATGTTGTACTTGCAAACTATCCACATTGAGTATTTTAACAAACATCTGTATGTAGCTTAGACATGATGACTGAAAACTGTGAGTGTCAGTTACGTTATTAACAACTGTCCAAAAGCATACTACTAGTATGAATTCCTAATTTATTATACTTATTAAATTAATATTTAACATTTTCTAAAAGTATTTAATCAACAGTGCTGATTTGTGTGTTCTGACGTAATTGTTGATTTTAAATTTCACTATAGCGATTTTTATCCTTTCATATGACATATGCTGACTTGTGTGCTTGCAGTATCTTATGTTTTGAATATTATTACCAGTAATGAAACCACTGGCAGTTGCCCTAAACATCTTCAAGTGAAACAAAAAACATGTTTGCTTGTTACCTGCAGCCAACAATAACAAGTATTTTAAGGGAACTTGGCAAAAATGTGCCAAGCTTATCTATATTGTGTGTCAATGCCTCATTTTAATCTGTTTAACACTATTTTGTGGTTTTGTAATCAGAAGTAAAAAAAAAAGGGGGGGAGAGAAATATAATGAGAAATAGTTCGCTCTAATATTAGTCCTGTATTTCTTGCTACCTTTACTTTGCACCTTTTTATTTTTATGTGGGTTCGTTATTACCTTGCACGGAAGATTAGTGCAGGATTAAAGCCCTTAAAATAGAAACTGATATACTGTACCCACCTTGGTACATTCCTCATGGGAGACCAACATTGGATTATAAATTGAATCCCTGTCAGAATTGCATCCTTGATTTTTTGCACTACACTATATAGGTTTGGTTTAGCCACCGAGATTTTATGACAACTGGTTTTGATATTCGTAACATCATTCCGCCTTTTAGAAAAATCACCGGTGCTTCCACCAATGTAAACCGGATATTCAAAACCTACTGTTTACGTTAAGTTTGTTTAAAGAGGTTGATCCACCAGTTCAACCAGCCTGACAATCCGGTACATCTAGTGGATACGCACCAAAATATCTACAAGTGTAATTTCAAACATTTCCTCTGAAAAATAAAAGGTATCACACCCTTATCTCATAATTTTCAACCATTCAAAATATACTTAAGTAATTCGGACGTCAGTTTTACAAATGGGCGATGAAAACTTTAGAATTTGTGTGTAATGGCATAAATTTTTGTCTGGAAGCAGATGAAAATACTGCCGAAAATCAACCGAAAAATGCCTCAACTGGTGTACCAACCACTGGTGGATCTATCAATGAATTTCCGAAAAAAAACGTGGATAACAAAACCGGCCTTTTGCTTGCACATAGTGGACGTATACAATTATTAATTTTGGAGTTATTTGTGCCTTAAGTTGCACACCATTATCAATAGAAATTTTGATAGCCTGCAGTCACAATTGTAATGTATGCAGTTAGAGAATACTATTTCATAATATTCTACTTAAATAAAATAACATGCCATTTAAAAGCGTTTAAGGACACCATTTTCCTTAGTTCTGCCCATGCATGTTATTAAAAATAATTATATTGTTATTTAAATGTGATTTAAAACACATTGTTTGCTGTACGTGATGGACTAATTATCCAGTATTATCTTGGAGGGTTTAATTCCAAAAATAATTTCCTAAGATTAGACCATTTATTTCTAAATCATAAGATCATCATCAGTATTAACAAAGAGATATTATTTACTGAAATTAACGTGTGTATTTACAGTGTACACTACAATAGATATTCACACCACATGGCAATGTTCACATTGATATACGACAGGAGGATACGTAATGGGCTGAAAGTAGAAAATAAGCCGGGCTTTCAAAAATGCTCACTTTGCCGTGAACAGCCTTTAGATGCATTATCTCCTAGAGATTGTAATGACGCAATATTCGGAATTTTTCGGGACTCGGGTNGGTCACTCATCTTTGAGTAGTTTACAACATCCCTTCTCCAACAAAAATGCTCCATTTAACTTCATCTTCCGATATCCCTTCGTGCTACCGGTGACAAATTATCTTCTCAGAGGGGCACGCAACTTCTAGCCGCACAATATTGAGCAATAACAGGTCTGTGATGCCCTTTCATGTTCTGGGCCGCACACATGCTACACTGAAGGAATCAGCATGATCTCCTAGCCCTCGTTGAACCTCCTTTGTGATAGGGATTGGTGCTTGCAATTGTTCCCAATGAACAAGGAATTCCCAGTAAGCACAAGTCATAAGCTTGCGTTGATAACGTCCCTGCCCTTTGTACACACCACCCGTCACTACTATCGATTGAATGATTAAGTAAGGTTTTCAGAAAGGTGTGCGACGGCTCGCATACTGAGCCGTTGATGTTTCCATGATTTCTTCAGTTGTGATGAAATAATTTTGACATGATTTTTCACTACTTTTTCTAAAATTTTACAAACTATAAAGTATGTGTAAAATTAATATTTGTTCAGCAAAATATTAAATTGAAGGGCTTGATTTTTATATAAATGTTATTTTAATAGCTGAAATTTGCCAGTCCAATAAAGAAATAGTTCACATGAATAAATAAAATAAAAGCAATTGCATGCATTACCAGCATGATTCCCCAGACAAAATAGAAATCTACTTTTAAAATGCAACCACTAAAAGAACTACTCTGCAAATAACCGATATAAAAAATTTTGGCGAGTGCCGCAATTTGCATTAGACAAACAAAATTTGACTGCAAAAACAAGAAACCCTGCAACTTATTAAAACTGGCTAAACCTATTTACACTGCATCATGCAAGTAATTTGTATGTTATAAGAACACAAAAGATTCCACTAATTTCATTGTTATACATGTTTTCAGCCATTAAAAGCTAGTTTTGTTAAAATAACCTGTTCATCATTGCAGATTTCTGTTTTGTCTGCAGATGCTATTGAGGTTTGCGAAACGTTCAGTTGCGTCGAACCATTTGAACTTATATTGCCGTATCAAAAACTCAATCACCAAGATTAACCGACAGAACAGTTGTGGCAGACTGATACATTGTGGCCACACTTTTTTCCCAGAACTGTCAAAATTTACTGAAGTTAAATGAAACTCAGATTTATTCCCCATATAAACTATGTGGCTGTAGGCTTGGTAGGCAAAGCCCTTAATTTTACGTTATTCTCACTGTGCTCTTCATGACTCGAAGCTGGATGATGCTCACTTGGGTCTTGCTGGTCTCTGATCGTCATTGGTTGAGTTTATTTATGAAGTACCAAGTGTGTAGGAAAATAATTCCAAACATTCTGTTTATACAGAAACAGCAATGGGAGTTAAAAAATTATAGTTTTTACATTTCTGACAAAAAAAATAAGGTGATGTGCAAGTATTATGAGAACCATGATGATTGGCTGCACAAGGACACGCCTGCAAAAAAACACATGGCAGACGAGTTGCATAATAGGAAAAAAGTATGAATGGAACAGTTGGTTCTTTAGTTCTTCGGTTCTCCTGATGCTTAAAGGAACTGACAACCACTACTGACAGATTGTATAGGTTCAGTTCCTCAGGATAAACATGCAACATAACTTACTTCACCAATGAATAAACACTTTAAATATCATTGCGTACTTCCTCGCTAATTATTTTGGGTTATATTATACATCTTTACGTGCATAATCCCTGTAATACATGGCCAAATGTTTGCCATTTGCCACAAAATTGGGATCCTGTGGTTAAGTGTGAAAAACTCGGAATGTACTTATTACTTCGAAAACACTAAAAGGTGTAAAACTGTTGTACACTTTGCAGTAGAAACATTTGCATTATCGAGAAACAATTAAGGATTTGTGAATACCCGAAAATTCCAATATTTACGAATAGTAATTTCTGAATCATTCACCTTCAAACTTCAAATATCTTATGCAAAAATTGTGAATAATTTTCATTCCCGTCTGAAGTGTTATTTAATTGACTTTTTGTGCCTACTCTTTTGAAGTCGTTCATTTAAACTTTTATGCCACAGTTATTTGGACTGGATCGTTCCTGATCTTGATAACAGGTCGTTTTTACAAATTTTTACCATTTTATATTGCGGCAAATCAGCAATCATTTGATCCCAGCATGGTTGTTTACATTGGTGTGTTATTGAATAACTCGTTTAGAAACGTGATACAAAACATAATTATTAATAAAAAGCATTAAACACACATTTATTTTCACATATTTCCTCTTTCTTTTTGACTGCAGCAAAAGAAATAGGCATTTAGGGTTCATAATACCTTGTGCACTAACAATAACATCTGTGTTGCTTTTATTCACATGGCCCTGTATGACCAACACAGATTTTTTTTGACGATTCTGGGGAAATTGTAATGTTTTATTTCTGCAAACACATTCAAAAATATACCATTTCGGTACATAGATGAGCGCATGAGACATTATTGACAAGGTAAACACAAACAATCTGAACATGGTGTCATGTCACGGCTGTGGTGGAATATGAACTAACAGCGCTAGTAATACAGGGCTGTACCAGTTAAATTGGTCGCAAGCCGGTTGCAAGCGTTTACAACAAAATGTTTGCATTTACAAAGCTTTTCAAATGTAATAAAACTTATGGGAAACAAACACGGGTTGAAGACTGCGGTAGCAAGAAACTGCAAACATGTATTAGCAGTTTGCAGTAAGTCAGCAAATAGCAGTGGAAATGAAAGCACAGAACCTCAGCATTTGCAGAATCTGCTACCAATTCAACCTTGAAAATTATGTAAATTAAAACTTCACGGCTTCACGCATATCCCAAAACAATTATAATCACTAAAAGTAAAAATGGATAACTGCAGAAAATTAAACTGCAACAGCAAGGAAATAGTTTCCTTTCCCCATAAAGTGTTTATTTTTATTCCAAAGGACTTATATTTTCTGACTACCAAAATAAATCTATTCTTCCCTACTGTGATAATGTATGCACGTATTATCAGAGTTTTGTCACGATATATGTTCATAATTTCATATTCCATGCCAAAATCATTACATATACATACACACACAAACAGCTTGTTAATTGTTACATTTTGGAACTTTTTTTAAGTTCAATAAGCAGAAAGTCATCTACCTTGTAAGAATTATATACAGTGGAACCTCTATCCATAGAATTTCAGGGGACTTATATAAAACTTCTATAGATGCCGACATTATGTAGTTGTGGACTAGACATATTCAGCAACCAAAAAAAAAACCCCAACCTCATTAAACTTTATGTTGAACACATTGATAGACCTATATTAGGTATTTGTCAAGTTTTACTATAAGAAAACAATGCAAATGGGAATATTAAAGAAAACAATCATAATACAGTAGGATCCTGTTATCAAGTTCTCAAGGGAACCAAGAAGTGTTCACCTTGCATGGAAAAAATAAGAATTGTGATTTTTCANTCACCTTGCATGGAAAAAATAAGAATTGTGATTTTTCAAATTGAGAATAGAGTATGTTACCAGCATCGGAATCGAGAATAGAGAAAAAATTGTATTGTGATGTCTGGTGAATACAGTTTCTAAATAAATATAAATAATAATTGCATGACTTGGTAAAAACATACAAGNGTATTGTGATGTCTGGTGAATACAGTTTCTAAATAAATATAAATAATAATTGCATGACTTGGTAAAAACATACAAGTGTCCCATATTTTGTGCCCCTTCATCCTGTTGTGTGAATATCTCATTTTCTGTAACACTATGTAATCCCATTACCAGCACATTAACATACTTCTACAACCATCTTTGCAGTTTATCTTGTGCGAGTCATATGCTTGCAGTGGAGATGCAAGTATTTTACCATTGCAACCACTGCAAAAGCACTGCCTAGCAGCGGGGCAGCAGAATGGCGTGAAGCGCTGCAGCAGCATTTTGCACGCTGATTGTACATACTGTACCTTTTGATGGAATCTTGGAATCTTAAGTATTAATTCTTTTAAAAAAAGTTTTGGGGATGCGGGGTTATCTAATAAATGTTTCTTATTCATTAAAAATGTAGCCTAGGTTAAACAAGCCTTTACAGAAGTCCCACAGTTTTGTTTTATTTTCATATCTTTAGATAATAAATTACGTGGCTTACGCAACAGTCTTTACACAACAAAAAGAGCACTAGTGTGTTAGTTCAGACAATGAATTTTGAATTAAAGGAAGCTATAAATATAGTAAAATAACTATCCAGTTAAGTCAAGCATCTAGAATCATTTTAACAATATTTGTGATGATAAAAAATACACTTTGTAATTATTGCAGATCATGAAATTCCCATGGTATATTTAAAAGTACATTTAAAAACAAGAAAAAAATATGACTACACAACATAAACATGTTACTCATACATAAAAAAGAAAGTTCTTCTCCACAAGTTTCTGAATTGTTCGTGCCTGTGGGAAAACTATTAACTGGAACCAAAAACCCCAAGAATTGAGAACCAAAATTTATGAACAATAAATAAACCAAGAATTGGAACCAGTAAAAGATGCAACTGTCCCATCAATTGAAAAAAGACTTTCACATGAAAAACAATATAACACCTGTTATGAACACACACTTCATTAGAATTTTTCAGGAGGACCACGCACATTAAACCTGTCCTCCATCTTGTCAGACTGACCAACACACTCAGTCGCAGACAGTACACGAGTCAAGTCAACTCGTAACAGGAGTATATATATATATATATAAACCCTAGAAGTTCTAAATATACTGGCCCGCCAAGACCGAATTGAAGTCTTAACCACAACCCATATTTACAGGAAACAGAAAGAAAAACAGAAAAGAAATATGAAGAACATTACATTCACACTACCATTACACTTCTTGAATAGGAAGCCTGTACAGTTCGTGCACTGGATGGTGCAGCTCTCCCTTCTGGGTNCACACTACCATTACACTTCTTGAATAGGAAGCCTGTACAGTTCGTGCACTGGATGGTGCAGCTCTCCCTTCTGGGTGCATATGTCGGCCACACAACAACATCTTTGCCTGGGTGGACCTGAACGACCCTGGTCAAGCGCCATCCTTGGCGAGGGACACAATCTTCTCCAACTAGGACTAGGTCCCCCACGTTGAATCCGGTCTGATGAGTACACCACTTCCCTTAAGGCTGCAGNCACACTACCATTACACTTCTTGAATAGGAAGCCTGTACAGTTCGTGCACTGGATGGTGCAGCTCTCCCTTCTGGGTTCATATGTCGGCCACACAACAACATCTTTGCCTGGGTGGACCTGAACGACCCTGGTCAAGCGCCATCCTTGGCGAGGGACACGATCTTCTCCAACTAGGACTAGGTCCCCCACGTTGAATCCGGTCTGATGAGTACACCACTTCCCTCAAGGCTGCAGNGATCTTCTCCAACTAGGACTAGGTCCCCCACGTTGAATCCGGTCTGATGAGTACACCACTTCCCTCAAGGCTGCAGATGCTGGAGATATTCCATGTACCGTCTTCTACAGAAATGTGTTGCACGGGTACACACCATGTTTCTTGTGGCTCCAGTACAGCCACTAGTGGTGTGTGACGTTTCTAAGCACTCGCTTATGTCTAACATTGTATTCTCTTTCAGGGAATAGTTTTGGTTTTCATGGTAAAGCAGCTGGTTTTCTTTTCCAGCACCTAGCCTTTATTGTTCATTTTTATGTAAAAGCAAGGTCAGATAATGTTTTATTCACTGTTTCTGTAATGAGGTAGGGCAGGAATTACTGCCAGCATGCCAAGTCCCTGTTGGAAGATTTGCGAGTCATGTCCATGAAAGGCCACCTCCACTGCTGAACAAGGAGTACCCACGGGACGGGATAATCACAGTGCCAAGGGCTTTGTCATTAGGTTTAGTGACAAACAAGGCGGGATTGTCGTTATACCCTGGTCCCTAGCACGAGAGGAAAATGTGGCACTAACTTCTTGACTGAAGTCCGAAGGGAGGGAGGTAGCTTCATGCTTTATTGTAGAAGTATGGTGTGGTTATCTTTATTGGTTTAGCCAATTGAACAACAGCATCTAGCCTGTACCTTGACCTGGGCCTGAAGGGCTGGACCTAGGTTCCCAATGGAATTGTGGAGGGGTGTCACAGTCATCGCAGATATGTAGTTAGGGGCAAGGGTGACCCTAAGATAAAACTGCAGATACTCAGTACTCAAGCTGGCTGGGTGTAGTACAATGGCTAGAAACAGTGATGGGACAAGACGACAGAGAGGCTGACCAACAGCGTAACATTGAAGTCAATCAAAACAGCCTCAGACTGTGGTCTGCACATGGTTTATATACTCTCTGGCCAGAGACAAGTGAAGGTGGGAGAAAGAGGCATGTGAGGGAAGAGAGTTAGGCATCCCTCCCTGTGCACCCGGGATGTGCGTGCAATACCTTTGTTGGAAGTGTATATGATGTACATAGTGTGTTTCGGACATCAACTTAATGTGTTAATGGATTGTTTTTTGGTGACCCCTGCATACAGCAGGGAACTTCTGGCTGCGTAGGTTGGCCCGCTCTGCTTCTCGACCGGAGACAGTCAAAATGGCATCGTAGCCTCACTGTAGATAAGCCAATCACTTGTGTCGCACGTTTTTGGCTATATAGTTATTCAACAATGCAATAGTGCATTAGTTTCCCCTTTTTGTTTGCTATTTGCGTTGTTGATGCAACAATCTCTCAGCGCTGGCGACCGGAAGGATGGTAAGAATGCTTTTGGCGAGCACTGGTGCATTGTGGGTAGGCAGCATACAGGCGGCGGCAGCAGCAGAAGCAGGGTGTACCAGGCCGTCTACCTTCTTGGCATGAGAGAACCAGTGATGTTTGCAGCATAATGGCTTTTGCTAGGGAGGGGCATTGCTGTGGTGGATTCTGCACTAGAATGACATTGCCCATAGACATCAAAACACTTAATTTAATTACGTGTTTAGTAACTTACCTGTTTGTTTTATTTACACTGCTACACAAATTTCCAATAAGGTCGGCCATCTTATTACAATGGTTTGTTGAAATTTAACGGCCCAATCATAAAAAAACATAGAAGAAAATTAATTCTGATATACTTACACAACTAGTTTAGTTTGTACAGGAAGCCACTATAATTGGAACCACTTGACATAGTGTATAACTGTTTACAAAGCTGAACATATTCCAAATTAATTAACTTTGTAAACATGGCCACAGATTCTTGAGATTGACACGTGACGTCACAGTTAGGCAAAGGTTTCTTTGGTGCCGGACAAAGACACTGGTTACAACTCACTGAGGGGGAGTTTGGATGATATTCGTTTGTCTGTGACAATGCTGCGGTAGAGGGTGAGGCATGTAGCTCTACAACTCGGCACAAGGTAGGATGTGGCGAGGATGGCTCTACGCACAGTAGATTTCGACAAGGTCACTCTGTTACCTGCAGTGGGCTTCACCTGAGGATATATGATCGGTTCCCACATAGGAGCTCGGATTCCTGAAAATCAGGAAAAGAACAGTGGCCCGTGGGTATGCTGTGAGGAGGTGTAGGTCTTCCATGCTGTTCGACGCCTGCGCATTGACTCTCCAAAGAACACGCAGACGAAGTCGGAAGAACGCTATAGACCGGCGGCCAGAATCGGCGTTCTCCCCCATTACTGTTAGCCGCTTAATATATGATCGGTTCCCNATCATATATTAAGCGGCTAACAGTAATGGGGGAGAACGCCGATTCTGGCCGCCGGTCTATAGCGTTCATCCGACTTCATCTGCGTCCACAGAGGAATAGACACAGTGGACCGTACTATCTCCATCTATCAATTGTACTGAAACCGGTGAAAGTAGACTACGTTTACCAGGTAAAGGGGACCTGGGGCAAATCTCATCAAGAGCAGATTGAGCTAAGTAGTTATGAAAATAACTGACCCTAACTAACCTACACTTGTTTGTCCTGAAGGGACTCGAGGTAGGGGGGGTCACTGCCAAAGTGGTAGTAAGTGAGTGTAAGNTAACCTACACTTGTTTGTCCTGAAGGGACTCGAGGTAGGGGGGGTCACTGCCAAAGTGGTAGTAAGTGAGTGTAAGGGGGAGAAGACTTCTTCGGGGGTTGCTGGATGCTGGTCTAGAAGACTTCTGGAAGGCAGTGGATCTCTCGTTAGGAAAGCAGTAGGCAGAGAGCTCCAGCACACAACAAAGTGGTGGAGCGAGCTGCAGAGTATTCAAGTGACGTTATGGGGCTGCGTGCCAGTGTATATAGTCTGCCGGCACGGGTCCTTTGGCTCCCATTGGCTGGTCAGGTATCTTCTGACGTGAGGTCTTCTCTTAGCAGTGCTGGCCGCATTTCTCTGGTGAGGCCAGAAGTGGCGGTTTTCCTTGTGTGCAGGTTGCGTCTCTGCCACCTTCTATGGGGCAGCGTTGGGTTTCGTTGCAAGTTTCTGTCGCATGCGGGGGTAATTACAAGGCACGTGACGTCNACCTTCTATGGGGCAGCGTTGGGTTTCGTTGCAAGTTTCTGTCGCATGCGGGGGTAATTACAAGGCACGTGACGTCCAACATGATGGCATGGAAGGCCTACGGCTGCCGTGTCGACGGGTGCCCCTTGCCTAGAGGTGTGCTGGTTGGCTTTAGAAGCCAGCTGTCATGGGTTCAAACTCCACTTGGGTAACATGATGTCACATGAAGATGAGGAGTCAGGAATAAATATTATGCCAGTACACGTCATGCATAAAGTTAAGTCTCCAAAGTCTAGCAAAAGTTATTTTTTTGATGATGAAATTGGAGCCTACTGATTTTGGCATGCTGTTTTTTCCTAAATAATTATTACACTTTTTTACACACTCAGAATTTCAATAGCAAGGAACCTATGAAGAAAAGACAATTGTAAGAGAGAAAAAAGTATACAATGCTTCAAATAGGCCTACATGGTTCCATATATTTTGAAAAAAATTATACATTTGTCTTAACAAAGCACCTACACGAAATTACCGTTCTAGAACTAGTTATTAAAAACTAATATCCAGTTTTTGGGACATTTTGTCTTATAACTGGCAAACATGCAAAACAACTATAAGCACATCAAATTTTTGGCATGCCATCACCATAATGTACAATTTATATGTCAATCACATGGGACAGACATAAGTTTAGGCTATACAGGTTATTCACAAAATATTCTAAGTTATGTACAACTTCAGTAAATGTTGACAGTTCTCGGAAAGTAGTCCTACCACATTGTTTGTAAACACACAGTATGCATCCAGTGGCATGCATGAAAGACTGACAACTTCAGCTCAATACTTAGGTTACTATAGCTGGTTGCCATTCGCAACTGTTTTTTTTTATGAACAAGTAATATTCAAGTTGTTGTTGTTTATTTTATTGGTGCGGCGGGGAACTCTTAGTTTATCATCTTTCGTGAGAATGATTGTTTTGCAGCTATTCTTGTGAGAGTAGCAATTTGAACTGCCCATTGTTTTGATAATGCAGTTGAAAATGTTGCTTGTAAGGAAATAACATACGAATGACCAGAACTTGAAAGTTGCAACTTCTTCAAAAGAACAAAGCGCAATAAATGTGTCACTGTTTATACCGATGTGAGAAATACAAACTAAACATTTGCAGCGAAGTTAACTAGCACATAAAAATAATTATTCTATGTTTTTTATTTTATAAACTACATTAAAAAGTGAGTTTGTTTATGCTGTGTACATTTCTAAACATCTTGCAAGAACAAAACGTGATAAATGTGTAGCTTTCATACTGATGTGAGAAATACACACTGTAAACCTTTTCAGCAAATTTAACTTAACATGTGAAAATAGTTAGATTTTAAATATAATTAAATAAGGTTTAAATTGCCTTGTTTTTAAAGGGCACATATATTAAAAATATTCTAAGCACAGTTTCGAGAAACATTATTTACAAAGCATACATATTTACTGTTCACTTTGTAATTCTTGAACATGTGGCAAGCTGAAAAGGTTTGTGGCTGTGTGTTGTTGTGTTGTACATGAAATAATATTTTACTTGAAGTAATTACACTTTGTTGTGCCACTCTTTCAAAACTGCAACACTAGTATTTGAAAGAATTCAGTGGAAACTAATCAAATAAAATGTTTGCCTTGTAAGCAAAAGAAATACGTTGTGTGGTTATTTTGAGTATTGTCGGGCTTGCGAGTGATGTGTGACAAATTTCTTATTGGGCCGCTTACTTTCTCTACGTGCATGGCGTCTAGCTGAAATGAAATGACGCCACGCGAGTCTGCTTCCCTTTGACTGGTACACAGCATGAGAAAATTACTTGAAACTTTCAATAGTGAGCTACTTACAATCACAGGTAAGTAGTGAAATGGATGGTTCCAGCACATTAGAAGAAACACTTAATAAAAGCAGACATACGTGCGACACATTACCCTTCAAAGAAACATATATGAACACAAGACAAATATTCATACCATTTGTTTGAGCAAGAGGACACAAAAACATGAAAATCACTTGAAATTAAAATGCTAACTACAGTAAAACCCCTATTTTAGACTTCTCAAGCGACTTGGAAAGAATGCTGCTAAATGCAGGAAAGTGTATAAAAGAGGGAAACTTACACACTGTGAAAGCAGACANGCGACACATTACCCTTCAAAGAAACATATATGAACACAAGACAAATATTCATACCATTTGTTTGAGCAAGAGGACACGAAAACATGAAAATCACTTGAAATTAAAATGCTAACTACAGTAAAACCCCTATTTTAGACTTCTCAAGCGACTTGGAAAGAATGCTGCTAAATGCAGGAAAGTGTATAAAAGAGGGAAACTTACACACTGTGAAAGCAGACATTGGGACCAGGAAAAGTGTAAAATCAGGGGGTGTAATACAGCAATTCCACTGTACTTCCAATTCTACAAAAAAGATAACGCATTCAATTGGTGCAGAAAAATTGTGATTTTATTAAGAAAAAGAATGTGCATGAAGAGTAAAATTCATTGTTAATAGTAAATGGAATCAGTTCAGAAAGTAATATTTAATTAATGAAATCCAATGAAAAACTGCGGTCATTCCAATAGTAATTCAGTTGTGAAGAGAGAGGTAAAACTAAAACACCTCTCAAAATAGTAGCAAACAAAGTTGAGAATTTACGTGAGAATCAAGCTGTAACTGGCTCATTTATTTCTCAGCATTTAATATTTGTAAAATGTTCGTGGTTGTTGCACGGCTTTAGAGCAAGAAATCCCATCTACTGGCTTCTGGTTAGCGTCCGAAACAAAATGAATGCCCTAATTTAATTCTGCAAAATAAATTTAAATGTCCAAATGTCACTCTTAAATTTCACAATAATTTAGTAATTCAAAATAGTGTAGAAGAATTTTGTAGCGCACATACGTAAAATCATGTAAAATGTATTACCAAGCCCTATAGAGTTCATACTTAATCATCTTCGGTGGAGACGGCAGCCAACATAGTTGAAGCACTTAAAATTTTATAGCTATGCAGTTTTGGGCCTCATCTGATCTTGCCCCACATATTTAATTCAACTAGGCGCCTCTCAAAACATCTTTACTGCCATTACGATGGCTGGTAAGTACAAGATTAAAAGAAATCTTGCAGACAAGACTTCCAATGTACCGCTCGTCATGGCGTCTGAGGAGAGTGTCATTAACAACTGGGTCCACATGGGGATGCTAATTAAACAGGAAATTCCAAAAGGATGTCGCTTCCCGATATGTCACAGTCTTAACAGTTCTGCAATTTAATACATTCCTCTGTGGCCAAAAATGCTGGAATAAACCAGGTAAATTGCAAATAAAAAAACAATGACTAAATAATTAGCATTAATTTAGATATTTCAGCTCAGTTCACATAAAGAAAGAAGTAGAACTGTAAAAATACGTGAATTGTAAACAAACCAAAATACATATATAAATATTAGAAGTGATGCCCTGAATTACAATTCTAGCTATCCCTGAGGGTAGCAGCTTAAAAAAAATGTATCAAAAATTAATGGACATTCAACTCAAAAGAAATGAAAACATAAATAAAAGCTTTAAATACTGAAATCGTTACATAGCCTTGGATGATTATTGCACTAAATTCACTTTTGTCTGCCACTGGTACAAAAATAATTTATTTTCTGACTTATTCAGCTAACAATAACACTTGAGATGTTTCATGAAGCCAACAAATTTAAATTTCAGAATGTAAATACATTGTTGCTTGTGCTTCTCGATACCTAAGGAAAATAGCAGACTAAAAAACACAAACTATGTTTGGCAGACACGTGTCACCTGAGGAGACTGTCCTAAAAATGAACTACATTTAATAATATTTGCAAATACAAAATTATTAACTGCAGATATTCCAACACCACCAGCAAAGAATTTTTGCATATAGATAAAGCGTGACGAAAGAGAGCTTAATGGCATTCACTGTTGGGAAAAGTTTCACACAACCGCAATGTAGGTATGTTCTACTTTAATTTTTCAAAATGTTTTTAAAGTCAATGCTCTATAACTCAAACAAATTCTACATTATTCTAAAAACATAACTTAAAAATTTAATGTTGTAACTGTCATTTAATTATTAAATTATAATTTTTAATGCTGAGTACTATTTTTTTTCATAATAATCGCAAAGATGGCCACAATAACAACATACAGTACATACTGCAGAAACCATCAGCTGTCACAATACTTTGCAAATAAGGATACTGATTGTTTACATGCTGTGTAGATTGGTCACAATGTTTCAACATTGACTGAAGTTATATAAAACAGTATAGGTCGCTTGTGAACATGATCTAGGCTTCATCACTTACCTGTTAACCTCATTCTATTTTAATTTTTGTACTTGCCATGCAATGCCCAATTCCTAGGTTAGGATGGTTAGACTGTAGTTGGTGTGTTGAAAATATGGTCATTCATGTAACTATGAAATATCTGTAGACTACACCAAAGTATAAATAAGCTTATATGTGGTTTGTAATTAGATACAGCACTGTAATTTCTTTGATATAGAACATGCCTTTGTTTTTCTCCCAAGACAACTAAAAAAAAAAGTGAAGCATTTTGTGAACCCAAAACCAGAATGTAATAAAAATTACCCATCAGATACATGCTGTTCAACCAATTTTTCAAGCATCAGTTGTTTTATTTTTTAAGTGGAATATATAGTCTTCAAGACAAATCATCAGACTTTTGTCAATACTAATTTTTAGGAGTTGTTTAGGACTTCACAGTTTTATATATTTTTTCTGATGACATTGTGTTATGAGTGAACTTGACTCGTGTACTGTGTGTGTGGGTCAGTCTGACAAGATGGCGGACCGGTAAAACTCTTAACGCACATGGTCCTCTGGTAAAACGTAACAAAGTGTGTTTTCGTAATGGTTAGGGTCCTTAGAGCCGTATTCAGCACTTGTGATGTCTGGGTGTCGTGTTTTAACAACGTTCGTCGATCTGTCTCTCATTTTTCATGCGTTATGAAGTTTTGAAGCTGCATCGTTCGCATCACCATTGACTGGATTCATTGTCTCAGTCTTGTCACGTGTGGAACAAAATTCTATGCTTATCGCCCCACATCCCATGACGGAAAGGACTCTGTGTGTCTCCGGATCATATCAGAAGTGAAATGATGTAATTATATGCTAAACTGTATTTTGTATAATACCTACCTGACTCAACTATGTTTGTTTGCGCAGCTACATTGATATCTGTTGCAGTGCTGACCCAGTTATAAGTTATCAGCATGGCCCCGAACATAAGAAAGCGTCTGTGAGTGTTTTTCCATGTTGTTTTATAACCTCGTTCCCCGAGTTGTAAGCCGGCACCAAAGGGAAAGATAATCATCAGTCATCCTCTTTTAGTACCACTTGTAACATCAGTTTGGTTTTGTTTCTTCCGCAAAATGAAATTAAAATTTTCATCGATGCTTAAGCAGCAAGAGTCTAAGGTCACGCTCATAATGCAAACGGTGCAAACTCTTTGGTATGTTTCTGAAGCAACGTTGGAACAGTGCACAAACTACATGTACTTTCCTGTAAGATCGGTAAAATAAATACTGCCGCAAATTAGTTGTTCGATCAGTTTCTACAATAAGATAACTTGCTTGCAAGGCTATGTGGGAGCAAGTTTCCTGGAACTTCATAGTAATTAGAATGCTCTATAGTTTGGCACCAGCACTCAGATAACCACCTTCCTTGCAGTTAATGTTGAGCTAACGGTCCTCACTGTAGTTCTATCACACATGAATGTAAGATTACCAAAACTAAACTTGCCAATGTTCTCTGGACAGTGAGAAGACTGGCCCACTTTGTCTAAGTTATATAGTGCTTCCATTCAATCATGCTTTGGTGATACCTTACAGGGTGCCTACGAGATGGTGAAAAATAGCATTTATAACTGACTCTTCATAGCATTTATATTTTGACTTGTAGTGTTTATTAGCATTTTTGTTTTGGCTAGTAGCTAGGTTTGGGTTAGAACCGAATGTCGGTTCCATCGGATCTTGCCCTCGAAACCGAAATCGAAACCGAGATTTCAAAGTCAGTTCTTTGGAATCGAAATATAACCTATTAAAGTCCCAAGGAAGATCCTGTGCAAACATAGCACATTATAAACTTTTTTTTAACAAAAAATAAATTGGCCATGCTAGACCATATTAAAATAATAATTTATGAAATGTACTCGTCAAAAACAAAATTAAGCCTTGCAAAATAATTTTTACGCACCAATAGAATTTTTTGTACATAAACATGAATCATTGATTATGAAGTTCCACAAATGTAATGGCGACGTGAGCTTTGTGCCGATATTTTACACAACACCGACACTAAAGCCAACATCATTCCAGTTACATATGCATGATCAATCACTGCAAAAAGATTGCCATGTTAACAGTTAAAATTCTATGAGCGCCAGGCTTAACTGAAGTTTGGGAAGTTAATTGTAGTAGAATTAACACTTTTGTATCTTTGGTATTAAACTGACGCCTGATGTCGGTCGGCTGACGGCGACGTCACGATTGGGCAAGGTTTTGGCTTGTCTGTCAGAGACATGGGTGATTCAACTGGCTGATCTTCTTAACGGCTAACCTGGCCCCCGCTGGTATACAATACAGGGTGTGTGGCTTGACAGCATGGTACAAAGTCGAACTTGGGCTTAGCGGTCCTGCGTACTGGGTGGTACACAGCCACGGTTTACCTGTGCTGGAGGTGGCCCGGGATGGCTGCTGTGAACCTGGGAAGGGCTGCTCGTCCAGTGACACTGGAATCAGGGATTCGCGATCCCTAGTGGAACGGGTCGTTCCTGATGGAAGTCGGTGACGATCGGGTGAGGTCAGCCGACGGTATTGATTGGGGGGCTAAAATGAGTGGGAGGGAGCTGGGAGGTTAGAGGCCTCTCCAGCTGGTGGGTGGCTTGAGCTCGTTCCTGGGGGGTTATATTGCAAAGTGCAGTTGGGACTTTGTTACAGCTTCCATTGGCTTTGGAGGTCACAGCTGCTTTCCTTTCCTGCCACTTTGTAACACTTCTTTGGGTGTACAGAATACAGGTAAGTACAAATATCGGCCCCATGAGAGGAGAGCAGGCGAATATGTTCCCTGGCTAGGTGTAGAACCAAGCCGAGGCCGAGACGACCAGAGTCTTACCCGATTATCCAACCGGCGACAATTCAGTGCGGTGGTTGGTGTGGTGGGTTTACCCTGAAAGTCCGACAACAACGATGGGTGTATGTCCAAAGGTGGGCAGTCATCCAGAACCGGTCTATCACTCCTTCAGGGGGTCAGTTCAGCCTGGTGGAAGGAGTGAATCGGCTGGACTAGCTGACTGACAGCCCTTGGATTGTGTTGTTTGTGGTTGTGGCTGTATCTTACTGCGCAACTGGTGCACAGTACGTATGGCCGTTGGCTCTGTGTGTTTAACGACATATGAAAGAAGTTTGTAAACATTCTGCTAGCTTTCAGCAATTCAGATAAATATTTAGTTTTCAAAGGAAAGGTATAAAATACCATTTTCTTATATTCAAACAAAAATTTCCAGAGCTATTTAACATTACTTTTATAGTTTTTAATGATTTTGAGTAACACTTTTGTTTTGTTTTAAAACCGAAACTCCCTCATTTTGATATAGTTTTCAGGTATGTGAAAATGTTCTTGTTGAATACCTGACCTGCAAATACAACATGAATCTAGGATAAGAAAACTTCCTATCAGGATATTGATTACATTATAGTAGAAATTCTATTGATAGAATTTCAGGGGACTGACAAAACCTTTATAGATGCTGACATTCTGTAGATGTGGACTAGACATATTAGGCAAACAAAAAAAAACCAACCTCATTAAACTTTTTGTTGAACACATTGATAGGCCTATGTTAGGTATTTGTCAAGTTTAACTAAAATAAAACAATGCAAATGGGGATATTAAAGAAAACATTCATAATACAGTAGAATCCTATAAATTTCTCAATGGAACCAAAAAGTGTTGACCTTATATGTAAAAAAAAAAATCCACTATAATTTTCTCGGTATTCACACTCAAACTTAATAAACGCCATATTTAAACACCTCTTTTTTGTTAACTTTCAGGGAACATTTATTAGAGTTACATTTACACATTAATGCAATCGTAATTATCATGAAAAAATAATTCAAGTGAAAAAATTGTGCGTGTTTTTGGCAACGTTGCATTGCAAATCTATATCTAAAAGATATGGCACCGCTGTTTCTTGTGGTTGCTCTGCTGGTCGTTACCAACATGGGTGCCGCCGTAAACATTGCAATTGCTTACTGAACGTCTAATAAAACATCTACAATACATATTTCACACACACGTACCGTATTTCAACATTAAAAAAAAAATTTTTTTGTATTTTGTGCACTCTAAATACATGTGTAGTCCGAGACGTAAATTGTTATTATTTATTATTTTTTGTTACAAAGTACGAGTTAAGTGCGACATTGTGATGAAATCAACAAACAAATAGGACTAAACACAGGGCAGTGAGACGTAAGCGTCAACAATGTGTGTTGAAAATTTATTTTATATGTATTATCTATTAGTATTACTTGTGCATGTGTACATAATAACTGTATACCGACTTTGTATGTCATAGTGACTACAGCTGATACTTATAATTTTTTGTTAATACCTCGTTGTTTAATTATCTGAGCATGTAATTTTCGGCGATGCTACGGAAATATTTGTTCGATCAATGTGGTTGTGCAAAAACTGACCTTTTTAGCATTACTTACACAGGAATTTTGTTGGGACAACATAAAATTTTCTGTGGGCATGGACTTTCATCTATTTGAGATCGATGGATTGAATTTAACACTGCATAAAAAGTAGACAGAACGCACAAGTACTCACAGGAAGGTACTCGTGGATACACACACACAATCCAAAATCGGATGAACACATTTTTTACACGGATGCGGATGTGTTTGTGTGTGTCTATCTAAGAGTACCACCCTGTGAATACTTGTGCATTCTGTCTACTTTTTACGCAGGTATAAAAACTAATAAACAAATTACCTGCAAATCTAAAACATTTGGATGATGTTAGAAAATTTAAAATGAAATTGAAAACTTAACTGTTGACGAAAGTGTATTATACAGAAAATGAATACAGTGAAACCCTTATTATTCGTTTTTCATGGGAACTACTGAAAAAAACTCAGCATGCGGGAAAACTCGACATGTGGACCACTCTTATCAAAAAATAAAACGTAACCTCAAATAAAAAATTATTTTCATCCTTGGGTATACTGAGTTGATTACCTGTAATGAACAGTGGGCATATCTTAAATACTGGATGAAAAAATATATCTCAATCATTCAATATAAGTACTTAATTATAAAATATTGAAATGCACTTAATTTTGAATATCCGCCTAATGTTTACATAAAATTCACTAAATGTCTGACATATGTAAAAAAAAGTAGGCAAAAATCAAACAAACTTTATTAAAAACAATGATTTAAAATAGAAACGTGTTAAAAATGGTTAAGTTTGACATGTAAAAATCAGATTTTTTGAAATTATATTTTACTTTGCTAAAAATTCCGTTGCCCACTATATGTTTTTAAATTTTGCCAAATTAAACAACACTCACCATCTTGTGTGACAATTGATATCACTGCATTACTCTTANACTTTATTAAAAACAATGATTTAAAATAGAAACGTGTTAAAAATGGTTAAGTTTGACATGTAAAAATCAGATTTTTTTAAATTATATTTTACTTTGCTAAAAATTCCGTTGCCCACTATATGTTTTTAAATTTTGCCAAATTAAACAACACTCACCATCTTGTGTGACAATTGATATCACTGCATTACTATTAAAAAAAGTTACTAGCATAATTTTATCTTAACAGAATTAATCTGTGAAAACATACTGTTCCCCTTTAATGCTTGTAATTTACATGGTTATTTACCGTACTGACATATAAATTATTAAGTTTCCATTGTGGAACGATAGTAAAGTTCAAATCCGTTCCGTCCATTATGAATGTCTGGTTCTGGTCCGTACCACAACCATTATACATAAGTGTTGTGTCTGTTTGCCTTCTCTTGCCGCTACTGAATTTTGATAGTACCAGTATTAAGATAGTTTTTTCACAGATAAACAATTGTTCCGAATATATTTTGGTTTTCGGACAGAATATCTGATCGATGGATGCTGGTAAATGAATGATTTAAGGGCGTAGCATACAGGTTTTTTTTAACATTGTTTATATAGGATATTTGTTGGGACCATCCAAAAAAATCGACTGATACGGGAAAACAACAAACGGGAACGCAACAACGAGGTTTCACTGTATTTACGTGACAAAGACAATGACAGACAATTAATACAGTGTTTTGTTTTTTGTTAATGTATTTGAATTCTATAGGATACTGTATTTCATGTTTTTTCATATTCTGATTTTATATTTTGATAACTTGTAACTACATGTAGTATTCCATATATTGGCAACTAATAGATTGCTGTTATTTGTGTAGTGAAGTTATTAACATGACAGATTTTTGTCCTATTTGTTTATGTATTATATTTCAAGAGCGTAGTCTGTATTTTTGACAAGTGACAGTTTGTCATTTATATTTTTACTTTGACAAGTCACACTCAATACGTAGTGAGGTTTATGTGGTGATGATAAATAAATAAATAAATAAACATTCTGAAAGTATTAAGTAAGTAAAAGTTATTTTTACAAATGTACCATTTTTTATGAATAATTTTACACTTAAAATATGAGTAGCCATAAAGGAACACTGATACTGGAGTGCACATTAAGTCATTTCAAACTGGGCCAGCAGTGGCGGTAATGAGTGTCTGGGACAGAGTGAAGCACTCCACTCACCTTGTCCTTGGTGGAACGTGCCGGACGACACTTGCCCTCCGCCTTCCTGCGGCCGTCCTGCTTGCCCGCCACCCCTGGCTTCTTGCCCACCTTGCCCTGCGACACACACCAGTCTCACAGCTACACACAGCCCTCCTCCTTTTACTTGCCAGTCAGTAACAAAAGTATGCAGTAAAACTCTCGTCAGGACATTTCTCAAGGGATCATTAAAACAGTGAAGTTATACATGATTACTGTATATACACAAAGTGTAAAATTAAAGAACTTATTAAGCAAGAAATTTCTTAACTGGGAAACTTCTTAGGATGGTTTCACTCCAAGTACAGCTTTCAAATCTTTAAAATGCCTGTCACAATGGCACTATACTACCTGTTGAACACTGACAAGTGTATGATGCAGTACACTCGTGCACAAGCACTGACCAACTAATTGTGTTTATATTTTATGTAACAAATACTTCAAATTGAAATGGTTTCAAATCTGATGCTACCCTCCTCCTACATGTTAATATTATATGATTACTTCTGACAGGCCACTTTGAGACATGGCTGTACTGTAGTAAATTGAATATACCACTTAAATATAATTTTTGTTAGAACTGCCATATATGTAGAAACCTGGTTCAAATTTCCATTTATCCGTAGTGACTAGTATACTGTAATATATGTATTATTGGGTACAACAGAATCACTTTTTACACCCCCTCCACCACACCAACATTTCACACCTTCCTGCATTTCACTGTAGTTTTAATTTTAATATGTTGTATAAGGAAGAATTAGGAAAGCAAGGAAAGACCACAATTAATAGCACCATGGGTGCCAACCCGTTCCTGTTTATGAAGGATTACTTTGTGTGACATTCTTAAGACAGAAAGAAAGGGTCAGCTTTCTCAGTTATGCATGGAGGTCAGAATCTAGCAGGGCAAACCAGGATCACTGCAGAGACCATAAAAATTAATATGATAATTATTTCATTAGTACCAAATCTGTTTAACAGGTGTGTAGAGAATGATTTTTATGTAAATGCAAAATTGTATTCAGGTGCAACAAATGGAGCGCCCTAAACCGACAAGCACGTTTGTTATTGTTTGGATTAGGAGCATCTTATTGGTTAGGCCGTTTTGCCGCATTTCAGAGCTGCAGGCCTTAGGAGTTCTGTTTTTTTGTCACACTCGCTGTCCGAGTCACCCTGTGAGGCCGGAGCACCTCACGAGGGTGCAACACCCACAATGTTTTTTTATCAAGTTCCTCGCTGATTGATACGCACACTGGGAGGTCTGGGGCGGCTAGCGATAGTGCAGGGTCCGCAGTTTCTTTATTGTATTGACTGAACTCTCGCACCCAAGAAGTTGGCCGAATGTCTGGTTTCCATGCAAAGAAGCAGACCAGATTGCACTTCATCAGGACATTGTTAAAGATGACATGAACAATAAAAAACCAACTTTGGCTTCTAGGAATCTAGAGAGAAAAATCAACGTGTTTCATTCCAAACATTTACCTCCAAACGAAACATTGAAATTTTTAGTTAATCAAAAGGTATCAGTATCACTGTGAACTAGAACCCAGTGAGGTATAGGACAGCAGACATCACATAGTGGTTAATAATTGTTACCAGCGATAATTTTTGTAGTTTTGTCTTACGTATACCACCTCGGTGCTCACTCCTACGCTTCCAGCCAGCCCCATTTCTGGTCAGAGTTGCAAAGAAACACAGGCCTCTCGCTGTTATCTATGCCTGCTCCGTGCACACAGCTTCTGTACATGGGTAATGCTGCATGTTCGACTCGCGTAGCCAACAAATTTTCAAACTAAACTCGTTACTTGTATACACTCAAATAATTTCAAAATGTTAATGGCATCAGTCCTTTTTTCTACTCATAATGCAATCACAAAATTTTCTTAGTTAAAAATAATAAGACAGAGGCAACTACGACCAACTTTCGCGAGCGCGTGTGTGTGTGTGTTTTTTTCCCCTCCCTAAAGCAATTTACAAATTACTTCCAATTTTATATTACATTTTCCTCACTAAATCAAATTCATTATGTGGAAAGTACACGTAAGTCACAGTCTCCCATAACTGGCATTATTTTACCAACATCCATAACATGTATGTATTTATTCCTTAATTCTTGAATATATAGAATGTAATTATCAGGAAACTTCTCTAGACTTTTTTTTAATTAAAGCAAATGTGCGTGTAAGCTCATCGCAAGTAGAGAAACACAAACCACTCATTGAACAATGAGTAATGACATAAACACCAAGGACATTTTCATTTTCTACAAATATTCATGTTTGAAAAACATTTAACATTCCACAGTTCCCCTTTATAATGCATACACAGAAAAATACTTCTTAATTTTCTTGTACAACCCCAAATAATAATTCATCTTTGACATAACCACCATGCAGACATAAATTAAGAAATCTCAAACCCAAATTGTAACATATGTGCTAAAATGAAACAAATTTCTATATTTGTTGTAATGCTCTAACAATATTTAATAATTGGTACAGTGCTTACAATTTTCTATTTTTCTGTGAGTTACACAGATACTGCACTTTGTACTAACATTCAAAAAAGTCAAACAAATATTTTAACCATTAGTTTTATCGCAGAATAATAATAGTACTAGAGGTGAACCAATATGGTTTTTGAGCCTTTTCCAATATTGCCGATACAAACTTACCGATATTGCAGATACCAATACTGATACTGCCTTGACAAGGAAAAATAATATTTTTTCATTTTTCAAAAAATTAAAAACTTTATTTTTAAAACATTTAGTTGAAGAAAATTCTAATTTTTATTGTTTTAGTGATAGGCCAAACTATTAAGATTAATAAAAATTTAGGAACCACATGCTACCTAGTTAGTAATTAAGCATATTTTCAAGATAAAAATAATTGCCAAAAACATGTAATTGTGGAATGAAACTCTCAAACATACATAACATGAAGAAATATATCTTCACAAACAGTATACAGTGACGAACCGCAATAAATGCTAGATGAAAACACTTCACAGTTACAAGAAAAACAAAAGCAAACAAATCGCTCATTGTTCAATAAAACGTAAATTTTTGTTTAGGAAAACTCTTTGTTCCAGTTTCTCTGGATTTGTGGAGCTTCTTTTCTTGTTATAAACAAAGCCTGCTGTACTGAACAATCTTTCGGAGGCAACAGACCCACACGGTGCAGACATATACACTTTAGCCACATGTCTTAGAGATTTGTGGTGAGCAGACTTCCAGTACTGTAGTGGGTTGCTGGAAGTGCCAGACAAAGTCTCACTGGAATACAACTGAAGTTCTTGCTCAGGACCTACACTACTCGCAGTTGTATTAGTTGAGTCTTATTCTTATGAATTAACTATGCATATGATGATGTGACAAGAGTCAGCTTCGCTATTACTGTCTGTAACTATTTTCATTTGTGTTTCACATTTAGTGACATGACCAACTTTACACATTTCAGTTAAGAGAAGCAGTTTGGCTGTGTCAGCAGCCTCTGAAGAGGAAAACACTGTGTCCTTGAATATAGGGTCTAGCATTGTGCTAAGTGCATAATAAAACTGGTTTGATTCCACTTTGATGTACCGAGTTTTAAGAGAGTGGACCAAGTCAGCTCTCATTGTCCTCAACCCATCCCCTTCAGCTTGACGTCTGTGTATTAAACCATTAACCATTGGTATAACTTCTGAAATACCAGTGTCTTCATTACTTATGGCAAGTGTGGATATTTGGAATAATTTCACGACCTGCACAATCTGATCCATTAGAATGCCTTAAACATTTGAAATTTCCTCCTTGAGATTTAAATTGGGGAAAGGAAAGAAATGGCTCCCCTCTGCTCTAGAAACCTACAGATCATCTAATATGAGCTATCCCACCTAGTAGGGTCGTCCTGAATCAGCTTGTGCTCTGGGATATCATTTGATGCCTGGAATTCCTTCAACAACTTACTCACCGATATGGAATGCAAGTGCCTTACAATCCGGCGTGCTTTTGCAATCAAGTTCGAAACCTGTGTTTGTGAAAGCTGGAGAGTATGGGCACTGCAGTCAACACTGTTTAAATTAGCCATCTTGCAAGCAGCAACCATGTTGGCAGCATTGTATCGCACAAATATATGTACTTTGTGCTGCATACCCCAAGTTTCTAACTGGCACTGAATTAAACTTGCAATGCTTGCAGCAGTATGGTACATATGATTGAATGGCACAACATCATGGCAAACAGTTTGGCTTGTGAAATCTTCACCAATGAAGTGGCATGTAAAGGACATGTAATCACCAGTAGATGATGACCACATATCAGTAGTACAACTGGCAATTTCTACTGACCTCAGCATCTCTCTGACTTTAGATGAAACAACTGTGGCATACATATCTGGTATCACCATCCTCGACAGGGTTGTTCTATGTACCAATTCATATATAGGTTCAAGAAACTGTAGTGGTTCTTTAAAACCTGTAAAATTACCTGTAAAATGATAACAAGTATTTTATTTTACAGTAAATTGAACAGACTGACAATTTTAAGGGAAGTGTTCCTTTATTGGGACTCCTACACTGCCATAGCCTACTTCATGTATATACCTACTTTCATTCATAAATATTTATTTAATGTCAGTATTTTAAGGAATTACCTTATTGTATGAATATTCTAACCTACCTAAGTTTCTTCTGTAAAAACTCTTTTTTCATCACTAACCTAATATTCTGTATTCTTATAGAGTGTAAGAGTCCCATTAACAGGACCATGCCCTACTTGTAGGTTAATGCAATAAATTATTTTAAAATTGTAATTATTAATATTGATACATTTGCTTTCATTAACTCCAGTTATTAGTTACTGGTTGGATCATCCCTTCTGATGAGAAAGGATATGCCTACACAATTTCTATCACAAAGAAAATGTTTACATTTAACTCGGCAAACTATACATGCATAAAAATTTAATATTTTTTTATTAATTTATATATGTAACAAAACTTTAAAATACTAAATTACCAAATCGCAACCATTTCTGAACAAGTGACTATCGACGGCATCCGAATTGAACACTCCTAAAAACACTAAAATCCTAAAATACAAAATGGTCAATTCGAACACAACCTACGTCACAACCAAAAGTGCTGAATTGGCCTACTGTTCTAATGACAATATTGTGAGAGGGGTATAAAGTACAAGAAAATTTATGTAAAAAAATGTGTAAGATGTGATGCACATATGAATTATGTACATAAAGTATTTGTAGTATTCTACCTACCTTTGTTTTCCACAATACTAAATGGCAAAAGGTCTGTGCAAATCATTTTTCCAATGAGACTATTTACTTTCACAGCGCGGGCATGTGATAAAGGATATGGTTTCGGTTCCGAAAGCCCATATCAATGATGGTCCGTTGAATAGTTCGCACGTTGGCACTTGTTGATGCCCCAGCATTGAAATCTGCGCCAATTTGAGAAAGGGTTACACGTCTGTCATGTTTAACGATTCTCGTCAGTCGTCGTTTGTCCCGTTCGTTTACAATCTTTTTACGGCCACAGTGATGTCGAAGATTTGATGTTTTACCGGATTCCCGATATTTATGGTACACTCGTGAAATGGTCGTACGGAAAAATCCAAACTTTATCGCTACCTCAGAGATGCTATGACCCATCTCTCGTGCGCCGACTATAACGCCACGTTCAAACTCACTTAAATCTTGATAACCTGCCATTGTAGCAGCAGTAACCTATCTAGCAACTTTACCTGACGCTTGTCCTATACAGGCGCTGCCGACCGCATCACATCACGTTACTGTGATTGGTTTCATGCCTCTGTTATTTGCATACGAACGCCTATACCAGTTTTTTTTTTGCTCTCCAGTGTACAAGATATTGGATACAAATCCATATAATTACATGACAATGGCCCACAAATAAATTATCCATTGCTCACTCTTACTGGGTGTCTCGAGAAAAGTCTGCAAAGTAATTGTCAAGGTGGCAAAATTATTTTTCATGGCTGTTAGCACTGTTGATAAAAAAAATGTTTGTACTCAGGTGTACATCAAAATTATACTTATTTCCATTGCTTATCAAAACTGAACCTCTATTATCCGACATACTCCTAATTCTTTGGAATAAAATAAAGACATTTACTTTTAACTATAGGTATACTATAAATCAGTAGTGCTCGCCACTTGCAATAAAAATTACTACAAACTAATTTTTGGAAAAGCTTATGCACAATAACACAACTTTTTATGGGATTGTTGTCAACCCCTAAAAACACCAGAGAAACATTGTCTTCACACCNAATAAAGACATTTACTTTTAACTATAGGTATACTATAAATCAGTAGTGCTCGCCACTTGCAATAAAAATTACTACAAACTAATTTTTGGAAAAGCTTATGCACAAAAACACAACTTTTTATGGGATTGTTGTCAACCCCTAAAAACACCAGAGAAACATTGTCTTCACACACCTTAAGGTCACACAATCCTCCAAACTCTACAAACTGTCGGATTGAAGTTCCGTCACGGCTTAAGTAGTCTCACANACCTTAAGGTCACACAATCCTCCAAACTCTACAAACTGTCGGATTGAAGTTCCGTCACGGCTTAAGTAGTCTCACAGGCTCCATCTACACGGTTCCCCGCATCCTTAGTCTCCCTAAAAGGGACTAGAGCGATGGCCAGAATATTCTTGCAATGATAACCCCAGAAATTCAATTTACCCAAGGATGGGAGCACACGAGTTCCTACAAGCTTATCGCAGCCCATGCGGCGGCTATCCCCAGTGTAAATCTCTGCACACTTCTAGAGTTACCAGCAACACCCTTGACACACTCCTTTGCATGCTTGAGCAAGATGGAGTAAGGGGAAAATTGCAAGGCAGCAACATGTAACACTGCCCCCGCTTTAGATCTGTTCGTCACAAATAGACTCTGTTACATCCGGACTTTCGTAAAGTGCCAGTTGGTCAATGTTGACAACCTTTGGCTTCGCCCGAGAGCCTTGACGACAAATTCTAAAGACCACATCATTGATTTTCCTCAGAATTCTGCAGGGGCTTTCCAACATTTACAAGCTTCGGGCAGCACCCCTTTCGCCTCTGTGGATTGTACAGTTACACCAATTGTCCTATAAATACCTCATCATACATTCTCCTGTCATACCACATCTTCATCGTGTCACTATTTATTCTAAGGTGCTGCCAAGCAAAATCATGAATGCCAACTAGTCTGTGACATAGTCAGCTGGCATAGTCAGGGGAAGCAGTTTCCTCTTCTGTCAGTCGGGCCAAATAGTAGGTCACAAGGAAGGTGTAGCTCTCTTCCAAACAGCATCCTTGATGGTGTTACCCTTGTGGACTCGTGAACTGCCGAGCAGTAAAGCAGGAGAAACAATGGCACCTTTGAATCCCAGTAATTTTGGTTGTTTGCCACAAAGATCGACAGGTACTGCTCAAAAAAGTGGTTAAGCCTCTCAACCATTCCATCTGACTGAGGGTGTAGTCCTAGTCTTTTTCATCCCCAAAATTTTTATGACATTCTGGAAAACAGCAGCTTCAAAATTTCTTCCCTGATTGGAATGGAGTTCTAGTGGCACCTTATATGCCGTTCAGCAAGTCGTCTATATTTGGAAGAAGATAAGTGTATTTTTTTTCTTCACATCATTAAGCTGGCGATAATCCACACAAAACCTTAGAGAACCATCTTTCTTCTTAGCAAGTACAATGGGGGAAGACCACGGACACCGACCAGTTAATAGCTTGCTCCATTAACTGTGAGGGCCAAAATTCTAATGCAATGATTGTGGTCTCAAGGACTGAATTGGGATGACCACTTACCCCAGTCAACTCGGGCAACATGGAATCAATTCATGGATGGTCTGACAAATTGAAATCCTTAAGCTTGCCACCCTTCATACACCCTGATGTCGTCAGTGGGGAATTAAATGGTTTTTTAGATGCCTCTGAGAGATCCTATGCAGCAGTACTAACACTGAAGGGAACGTGTATGAGCATCTGGTAATGGTTAAAACACAGGTAGCTCCTCTGAAAAAAGTCTCTCCCCCTCATTTAGAATTGTGTGGGGCTCATTTACTGGCCAAATTGATTTTTTATTGCAACATCTTCCTAAGAAAATACTTGCATATCTCTGCAACCCAGGTGTGGACTGATTAGTGTTGCTCTAGCTTGGATAAAGTCACCACCATACTTGTTGAAAACCTTTGTGGCTAATCGCATGTCTCAAATTCAAGAATGGGTACCTCCTCAGCAGTGGAAACATGTCAGGTCTCAAGATAATATATTGGAGTGTGCATTTCGTGGCTTACTCCCTCCTGACCTCTGGTGGCATGGCCTCGGTTGGTTAGTCCACCCACCTGAACAGTGGCTAGTCCGCTGTGTCTGGACATGATGACAATTTCCCACAGCTCAAATCTTCTCAACTTGCCTTGCTGAATACTCAAGGTTTGTAACTGGAGGAAGCTGCCCTCCTTGTATACAACGCACCCAACATGCTCGCATCCATGACGACTTAAAACGCCTCAATGGAGGATAACCTTGNGCCCTCCTTGTATACAACGCACCCAACATGCTCGCATCCATGACGACTTAAAACGCCTCAATGGAGGATAACCTTGTTTGACATAAATACAGCACTTGGCACCCTTTCTGGATTCGCATGGTGTGCTCACGGCGGGCAGGCACTTGACCAATGCCAACAAGGAGTTTGCAACTAAGCACCCAATCATACTGCCGAAAGACCATGCAGTGGTTGAAGCAGTGGTAGATCATTACCACCCGAGATATCTGCATGCAGCACCACAATTACTGCAGTCTCTCGTATCACAGAAATTCTGTACTTTGTCATCCCAATCCCTAATTCGATCTAGTCTTCAAGTGTGTGTGGTGCTTCCGGTGTCGACCTGTAAACACTCCTCCACTTATGGGTGATTTGCCCGCAGATAAGAGTCACATTCTCTGAAACCTTTGAGCAGGCGGGAGTGGATTATGCTGGACTCATTTCCATCAGACTAAACAAGTTACGTTGTGGCACTACTCAGAAGGCTTACCTGTCCAACTTCATGTGTTTTGCAACTAAGGTAGTGCTTATTGAGGTTGTGACTGATCTAACAGCTGATAGTTTTGTTGCAGCCTTAACACGGTTTGTGTCAAGATGAGGATTGTGCAAGAGTCTCTATTCGGATCGTGGGACCAATTTTGTGGGCACGACAAGGCAGCTTCAACAATCCTTTATCCAAATTCTCAATTCTCCAATTGTTGAAAGCTTCTCTCTGACTAACTCCATTTTTCATTTTCTTCCCCCAGCAAGTCCCCATCAAGGTGGGTTTTGGGAAGCAGGTGTGAAGACAGCCAAATACCACCTCAGGAGAGTCACTGACCATCAGATTCTCACTTTGGAGGAGTTAATGGCATTGTGTACTAAGGTTGAAGCTGTCCTCAATTCCATATCATTAACACCATCATCATCCGACCCGTGACTTTGCTGCCTTCACACCGGGACATTTTATTTTTGGTAGGACCCTTGTAGCTATCCCTGAATCGTGTGATGAGAACAGTGATAGTGCACTCTGCCTGTCCCGGAGATGGAAAATGGTGTATGCACTATCTAATCAGTTTTGGACATGATGATATTGTGTGTATCTTCAACAACTGCAACCTCAGGGCAAGTGGCAAACCAACCAACAAACCAGGATTCACTGTGGGAGATTTAGTCCTTAAGTGAAGAATGTATACCCTCATTGGGCTGGTGCTTGGCCAGTCGTCAAGTTAAATCCTGGAGCAGACAACATTATCAGAGTGGTGGAAATGCCCACCCAAAAGGTACAGTTGTACACACCAATACACAAGCTGTACTGCCTGCCAACCAAATAATGCTCGCCAGTTCTCAAAATGTGACATTTTGAACATAGTGTGACTGTTAGTGTGTGTACTCTTAGAGACCTCAGTCGGTCTTGGCATGTGGTATGTTGTATATTCTCATGTACTATATTGTGTGTGTGGTGCTATACAGTGCGCAACACACAAGTATCCAATATCTTGCAAATAGTTCGGCAGCATTCCCAGGAGGAGCAGTGAATACCAAGATGGCAAGGTGGTAAGTTCGCATATGATGCGTGTCTATCATTATCCTTCTGTTTCAAGTGCTTATCAATCAAATCTTGCAACACAGGGTCTAACGACACGAAAGTTTGTCCTGAGCTTTCTAATTAGAAAAACACTGTTAGCTTATGAAATAAGAATGACTACAGTGATATGAACGTAACTTCACCAGAATACCGTAAACTCCTGATTTCCTGGGGTAATGGCTGGCGGAGGGTTCACGGATAACTGATATTCACATTTAAAGCAATTTATGGTGAGACGGTGGGGGGGGGGAGATTGTTTACTTTAAGCCTACATACTGTACACAGAGGTTATGTAAACTAATAATTAGAGCTGATCGTTCTCACATTTTTAGTTTGGTTCGGTTTTTGGTTTAAAATGTTGTTTCTCTGTTTGAGTCGGTCGTGGCTACGCATTTTTACGAGTGCAACAAAGATTACAAAATATATTTATGTTTATTCATACAATAAGTCTGCTGTCAAATTGATTTACATATCAAGCAAATGTTTGACGCGTTATGCATACAGACATATTTACTAAATACGACTTTGCCTCATCATCACATGAAGTCACGTCACCCTGAGCGGGGTTTCAACAAAGGACAACTTGCTTTCAGCGCCCACCAGCTCGCCCCTAGGTTAGGGACACTCAAGTACACTGCAGTCAAGGACGTCACGTGTCCGTTTATCACCCCCGCGTGCGATAGAAGCCAGCCAAGAAGTCCAGTACTGCCCCTAAGCTCGCGTGAGCGATGCAACATGCCAACAAGGAAAACAACACTTCTATCCTCCCCCGAGAGCATGCGGCCTTCGCCGCTACGGGAGGATCTCCGGCCTGAAGATACCCGACCGGGCAAAGGGAGCCAAAGGACCCGCATCCAGCCGTCCATATAGGCGAGCGCACAGCTCCAAAACACCAGTTGATACTCAGCAGCTCGCTCCATCACCTCTTGTACTGGAACGCTCTGCTTACCGCCTTCTTCACGAAGGACCACCGTTACATTCAAGACCACTTCCAGACCTTTGCCTAGTAAATCCCGAAGAAGTCTTCGATCCCCGCTTTTACACTCAGTACGACTTTGGTAGTAAACCACGAGTCCCTTCTGTATACAGTATTGTGTCTGTGCAATGAACAAAACTTTGAGTCAGTACCCGCTCACCAAAAAGGGAAAACTTCATGAGCAAGTGCAGTAGAACTGCCTCCATAGCACTATATTTATTTGCTAAATATTTAAAAGGGAGCTGTATACTTACTTTAATATGAAATTATAATTGAAGTAATTTTGGTTACTAATATTTGTGTACATACTAATTTGAATATATAACTACATTTAACAGAATGAAATTAAATTAAATTAGACACAACAAAAGTTTTCCTGCATTGGCAATGCATGGTTTATTAGGAAACTATAACCTCTTGGAGAACTGTTTAGGATGATTTTTTTAATGCTACAACACATAAGTAGTAAAATTGTAAATATAATGCCACGGGTACGCTACATACCATAATGTAAGTGAAAGTGACATAATTTGATAAATTTTTAATAATTTATTTGTTTTAACTTCGTGCAAGAAAAATCTAACTGGTCGTTTTTTATGCGAATTCGGGTCAGTTTAGGCTTTTATAAAAATGATAACACCGAATCAAAAATTCAGTTAACCCATCAGCCCTACAAACAATAGTCATATAAGAATCCAATTTTTTGACAGCCTGTGTGTGGCAACGTCATAAATGACACAAAATCCTGTATCAGCTGATGCGTGAAAGATTGCAAGAAAATTTCACGTCTGCTATTTTGACAGCCTACATTTGCGCAAAAGATATCGGAGAAATATACAGGCAGGAAGGAGATTGTACACAAAATGTCTCTGTATTTTATTTTATATTGTTACAAAACAGCTGTTATTAGTGTAACAAATTAAACTTTGTTCTAAAGTAATGTGTAGGTGTTTGAATGAAATGGAACACCATATGAGATTGTTTAGCTTTGTTTATCTCTTCATCATAGGCCATAGCGAGTGCTTGCTGCTAACGTCGCCACGTGCATGCTTCATATTAATATAAGATGCTGCACATCTATCACAGAGTATTTTTCAAATATTTTTACATTAATTTGACGTAATATATTTCAAAACTGAGTATTTTTTGGCCCGCGCGAGATGAAAAATTTACTTCTAAAAGGTCATAATACATACACTTTTGCGACACAGCCAAACCTTTCTAATGCTGACTCACCATTTTGTTTATTTTTTTTTGTCCAGACTCCCCTCCCACTTCAGCAACAAAGCAAAAATAATTGTTATTTATTTATTAAAACCACGCATTGTTTGCGATGGGATAATTTTTGCGGCAAATATTATTTATGTTAATGTCATACTTTGTCATTCAGTCGCACTCTGTGCCACAGTTAAACTACTATAAACTACAAGATCTCACAGTTTTGACGAGTTGACGCCAGTTTTAATTGTGAAATACTTTATTATTATGAGTTAAAATGTTCCGTCTGACAATTTCCCCAAATTCCTAATACTTCCAAGTTTCACATATACTTACTATTAAAAACCTGTGTAAATACACTACCCAAAAACTATTAAAATTAATCATTACCGCATTACCCGTCTGCAACATGATAATTAACAGCGTACGCATGGGTTATTAATAGCAGCGGCACAGCACGTGACTGGCGGCAGCTGTTAAATATTTGACTTTGAACTGGTGGCTCCAACGTTAAGCCGCAACCCAATTAAGCCGCCCCGAACTGACCGGAAGTAAACTATGTAAACCAGGTGAAGGGGACCTGGGTCTGACCTCAACAAAGCAGATGCGGCTAGGTGGCTATTACAACTGTCCCTAACTATCTCAATACCGTTGTCCAGAAGGGACGTCAGGGGCCACTACCAGAAGGGTGTTTGGCAGTTCAAGAGTTTCAAAGACTTCTTCGGGGGTAGCTGGTGAATATCTGGTAGAGCTTCTGGAAGGTGGGGGAGTGAGCTGCTGGAGCTGGAGAACAACTGACGTTCCTCGGTGGTGCAAGGTTTTATGTACTACCTGCAGGTGCAGGTGCAGGGGTGCGGGAGCTCTGCCTCTGGGCAGAGCTACGCTCTGCATCGCTGGCTGAAGTAGATCGCTCTGAAATGTGGTCTCGGCAGCTGGGCCAGCTTCCTTCACATGTAAAAGGGATGGGGGGAGGGGGGAGTGACATCTGGCATCAGGGTGAACAATCTTGGCTGACGTGTCCGTGGGTGACCCCGTAACAAGAGGCGTACTTGTAGTGTAGGCCCTCGTAGCAAAATGTTTCAGGGTTCAAACCCCGCCTAGGGTCCAGATGCTGCGAAGTCGTTTTTAATAAAGTCAGAATAAGCGTCAAACTAATGAAATACGTAACGAGGTATAGACTTGTATTCTTGGAGAGTTACGTAAATATAACACATTTACATTAAAGCTACAAAATTGCTAAACAATATTGCAAATATAATAAAATGCATTCGACCTAAGTTTCTTCAAGATTTTATATTATTATAACCAGCTTTATTTACATGTACACACGCCGGCCAAGTCTGCATATCATGTGAAATGTTATATTTCACGCAACCAAAAACAATGTTGAAATACAGAAAGAAATTAAAAGTAACACTTTATTGACCATTTAAATGGGCCTGTATGTTTTATTATGTAAATAAATATTTTATATTTGAGGTAACGAACTGCCACANTATTGACCATTTAAATGGGCCTGTATGTTTTATTATGTAAATAAATATTTTATATTTGAGGTAACGAACTGCCACAACAATTTTTCAAGGCACGTAACAATAACTAACCAAGGAACGGAGCACAGAGAAACGTAAATTCACAGAATACAGAGAATTTGAACACTGGAATGGAAACAGGTAATAAAAAAAAACAGACCAATCAACTTGAAACGTTGTCTCAGANACAGAGAATTTGAACACTGGAATGGAAACAGGTAATAAAAAAAAACAGACCAATCAACTTGAAACGTTGTCTCAGACAAGTGAAGTTATGAATTTGTTAGAAATACAAATGTGTTATAATTCTGCCATTTTTATCCTTATGTGGATAAAATAAAAAGAAAGTGATGAATTTCAGGCACTGTTAAATGTTTAATATTGTGTCTAGTAAAGCGTTAAGAACTGGAACTACTTCTCGTAATTCCCTGCCAACTTTACTGTGAGTATTGCGGTCATTGCTTACACTAAAATGTATGCAGTTACAGGGCCGTGATTTTTTTTCAATGGTTGATTTAAAAAGTTTTAATTTTATCGTGAATCACCTATAAACATACACCATCCAAATAAAATGACACCACACAAGAGTATCTGTGACCTCCCTTGTCGCCAAACCATTACAAAACTGTAACATTGGACGCTGTACATTTTTTTGCACTCTGTTGTTTATGCCTCAAACAAAACATAACATTCAACATGATACTTGACGATATAAACGTATGGAAGGTCACATTTGTCTGCTGTCAGGTCTGACGAACCCAGTAAAAAGATAGGCATGCATTGGGCGGGGTAGGAGAAGGCTGGAAGTAAGTAAACGAGAACATATCTGGCTCTTGTCAGATGTAATGGGACTGGAGGAGAGGGGGAACCCACACAAAGAGGAAGACTTGCCATGATTGCACACCCCATGTGATAAACGCTGCTGTTATCCAAATGTATTTATGAGTCAATTTGTAGGCTTCCATGCAGGTGATTGTACGTCCAAAAAACTAAGCATAATAAGTCATCAACAAATGGTAATGAAAAACCACAGAAAATCCAAGCTGTAATAACACAAGCACAGTGAGAAGGCAAGCGAGTGAGAGACAGACACATTGCAATAGTCATGGGCGGAAAGATTCAACCATCTGAGAGATGGAGGGTAAGCGGAGTCAAATAGGTATTGGCTGGCGCTAGCAGTTTAAGGAGGTGGTATATATTTTAAGACATGTACTATGGCCAGTAAAGTGCTGACTAAGAGAAATGCAATTTAAAAAAAGTGCAAAAAGTTATTTTTTCAGCAGATTTCCCTAAAATTTTCTACTCTGGTACCTATAAATGGGGTCGATAAGAGTTTCTACTGTTTATAAATTGTAACTTAATTTTTTTTACAGCAGTCATCTACTGCTATCATAAAACACTTGGTGGCTGTAGCTAATAGTTTTAGGGCATAAGAATTTTGATCACAATATAAATAAATCATAATCAAAATCTCCCATATTTTTAATGACTGCAACAGTAACACCATGACACCCCAAAATAAGATAGCTAAATCCTTTGGAACGGAAGTCAATAAGACAAAGTTAAATGAAAATGATAACAGCCAAGTACAAGAAATTCACTTAGAGAGTCTACGACATGTCACAAGAGTGAACCTAGTGGAGGACTTGTGTTTGTGGATGGTACTAACCTGTTCATTGTCAGGTGGGGAAGGGGGCGGCTCCTTCTTGCTTTCTGCATCGCGCTTGTTCACCTTCAGGGCTGCTATCTTCAGTTTCAGGCCGCCCTGCACACACCAGCGCATTCACACACACACACCACACACAACANCTTCAGGGCTGCTATCTTCAGTTTCAGGCCGCCCTGCACACACCAGCGCATTCACACACACACACCACACACAACATACATACCAGTTAGCATCACATCCAACTGCTAGTACATAAGCAAACACTCAATACGGCAACACATCCTATGTGGTAATGACCAATACAGTGCCAGGCACAGCTACAGGTGACATAGTCTTCTGTCTACAAATAGAATAACAACAAAATTGTTATTATTCATATGACAGAAAACACTACACTCCCTTCTACCCCCACATGTGTGGGAGATACACACGTGTATACTAGTAGAAGTAACGTGGTGCTAAATAAAAGTCTATATCAAGCAAGAGTTCAGTTCCAATTTCTCTTGCCAAAATTCAAAAAAGTTCTATGCAAGTCAGAAAAAAAGGTACGAAGTATTCCGATCATATGATAATATAATCAGTACAACATAATACTCAAATCCAAATTTTTATGTGCATGCTAAGTAATGCTATTGATGGAAAAGATAGCTTTGTTGATCATAAATGCTAAGTGGGACCAACAACCTGAGTCAACACATCGTGCAATACAAATGACTGCAGACTTTTGTCGAGCATAAACGTAAGTAGGCTTTCGCCTAAAGAAAGCATCAGCTCTGTGCAGTAAGCCACACACTTGCTCTAACCAATGCACACCCCCACATCTTCCACAGACTTTAGGTGATCGGAGGGTTGAATAACTTGAAGCATTACCTAAAATGGACGGTTCTCCTCTGGACAACTTTTTAACTCTACAAGGGTGCTCCTCCAAATCAGTTCATGTCAGACTCTCAGCTCGACAATCTAAAACTACAGCTGACAGCTGTCTCTGCCAAATACAACTCGGCCCAACCCATAGTGTGAGGAGGTAACGTAAAACTCTACTTCAGCCGCGAACCAGATGCTTGTGCATGTGATGTTAGAACTGTGGGGACACTTCAAAAAGCACTGTGTGCTGCACAAGTTCATTTTTTTTTATTAAACTTCAAACGGCAGTGGGGCAATGTCATTTTCATTAAAAACGTGTCAGAGACCAGTTTATTCAAGTATGACCCCAGCCAATCTAAGCCACAAGAAACTGTGCTGTGACCTTTTACTACTAAGCCACACTTCAGCTCACAAGGATTGCAGATCCTGTATGTGAGCAATACTCTTTGCTTGAGAGGGAAGGTAAATTGGTGAAAAGCTGGCACCAGATGGAACAAAATACCCTTTGGTTATTGTAACATACATTATGCAGAATCAAGACGGATGCATGACTTTTGACTTCATTAGATCTACATTTTATTGGGGAGGGATGCAATGAGAGAGAACTCAATATGTACTGCTTAATTTTAAAACAAGCCTCTACAGTAAAACATTCAACAAACAGACCACTTTGCTTATGTGCAATACGCTATTGAAGAAGTGCACATGGCCACTGTGAGTCCCTTAACCACCAGCTGAATAAGCAATACATGCATGCAAGCAAAACACACGTGTGCACGCACATTCACACACAGTTATCTGGATGCATTTTCTTAATACCCCAAATCTATTAGCTAACCACAATCAAAAGGATTAATAAATTTAGCTAACATCATGAAAGTTTTCTTTGAAATAATGATGGAGGACAAAGTGAAAAAAAGTTAAAATGGAACTACAGAGCACAGTTTCACAAACAACGCAGTATAAATTTGCTACAAGAGCTACTAATATTGACCATTTCATACAAGTGGGGTAAAATTTGAAGCAATGTGATCAATTCACAGTATGTAAACAGTAAATGCTCTCGTTTGCGAAGTATTGTATCAGACAATGAATTGCTGCAAGATGTACGTTGTTAGTACTCAGAGCTAAAAATTGTAATTTAAAACTTTAATTATACTTACAATATTTTTGGTTTAAATTATGNTGTTGTTAGTACTCAGAGCTAAAAATTGTAATTTAAAACTTTAATTATACTTACAATATTTTTGGTTTAAATTATGTTTTTAGAGCAATAGTAAATTTTTTGGCATTTGGAGAATTGACTTTAAAAACATGTTAAGCGATTATGAAGAAGTAATAGGATACTTAACGGTCAGTGAAACTTTTCCCAGCACAGTGAATGCCATTATGCATGTACTATTTTTCATATGTTTATGCGAGTATCTTTTCAGTGTTGTAGGAATATTTTAACTGTACTTAATTATTTTTGTATTTGCTTTCATAAAGCATAATTGGTTGCAGGTACCGTTTTTGAGTGTTTTCTTGAGTTAAATGTAATATTATTGGCATGTGTTTACAAATTCGTAAAGCAGTTTGTTCTGCCATTTTCCAACTGATGTTTGCCATGAAGCTACTTTTGAAGTGTAAGTTTGTTGTTTTCAGGAAACGGACGAAGTGCTGATTTTACTTAATGATTCTGCAAATAAATTATTTCATATCAGTGATGGACAAAACGTGTTTTTAGTGAAGTGATTGTGCAAGTATTTCCATAAAAAAACCACATGATCAAGAGGTGGCGAATTACAAACTGTAAATTAACATGTATTGTAAATAATGTATTTCTAAACAGTAACTTTAATATTTGAAATGCACTTGGCCTTTATTGTAAATCCAACGAGTGAAAGGTTAACTTCGGTAAAAGTNCAGTAACTTTAATATTTGAAATGCACTTGGCCTTTATTGTAAATCCAACGAGTGAAAGGTTAACTTCGGTAAAAGTGAGTGTGCTTATTGCTGTATCTGTACGAACAGTGACGTATGTATATCGCATTTAGTTCTTTCATTGAAGTTAAAACTTTCGAAGTTATAATCATTTGTATGTTATTTCTGTACGAGCAAAGTTTTTTACTGCTCCATCAAAACAATATGCAATTCAAAATGCACTCGNCATTTGTATGTTATTTCTGTACGAGCAAAGTTTTTTACTGCTCCATCAAAACAATATGCAATTCAAAATGCACTCGCTTGTAAGAAGAACCAAAAAATAATGCAATCTCATGATATACTTTAAACGAAAGGACCCCTCTCTCATCCTTTTTTACCACTTAAATAAAATAAACAGAGCCACTGGTTTCTTCAATGACAGAACAACTTTGGCAGAAGGATGCATTGTTCCCACGCTACTTAACTGTCAAAATTTGCCCCACTTACATGAAATGGACCAAAACCATTGTTGAATATGTCTTAGACCATGGCTGACAAACATATGACAATTAGTGNCCACTTACATGAAATGGACCAAAACCATTGTTGAATATGTCTTAGACCATGGCTGACAAACATATGACAATTAGTGGGTCGTTCGCGAACGATTCATTCAAAATTAACTTATCATTTGCTACGAAATGAATTGATTGTTTTGAGTAGATTCAAAAGTAGAACAAGAGCCCTAAGAACATTAAAAGGATAGAATGAAAGAATCAGAAAGTCTGATTTGTTCATAAAATAATTCAAAGTTGTACAGTCCGACTACAATAGAGTACAGCTTGGCGTCACTCTTGTTACTACCGTCTTTAGAAATAGAAAATAGGGAATTCTGCAGTATTTCCATAACTTTCCTTTTTCCGTTAATGCCCAATTCACACACAATTGCCGCTGTTTTTGTTCCAGTACACCCATACTTTTAGGCTATCTGGCTGTTTGGAAACATTTTCCTAAACAATGGCCCCGCATGGTCAGCGCAATTGAAAGGGAGGTTATGTTCGATGATGAAAGAAGTGAATACACACTCCGAACGTGTAACACTTTCGCAGTCATCTTCTTTAACACACAAAAAATTCAGCTTGCGATTTCCTTCACCACATGCACTGTTTTCCTTGCGTTTTTTGTTTGCATGTGTTTAACAACATCACCTTTACTGCCAAGTGGCAGAGAAAAATCACACCTACACACACAACAAAAAGCGTAAGTGGCGCCTTTCTGAGGTTCCTTTATACATAGACACCAAATAGGAAATGCATATCTGTAAATAGTTCCATATTTTTTAGACATTTCGAAATTACGCACGACACATTTCACTTCAAACTCATTGAAAAATAATAGCTGATGTAACTGACAAAAATAGCACTAACGTCTCACAAACAAGTCACGGGGCATAACCACAACAATCAATAATTGGTTGTATTATGGGCAGGCGAATAATGTTACGCTTCTGCCGTGACATTACCTGCAATAATCAATTACATTTACTGCTAGACATATGAAACAGAGATAGAGGGTATCCAATACGGAATACAACAGAAAATCGGGAGATTTCCATGAAAAATCCAGAGGGCGGGAGACAACATACAAAATCGGGAATCTCTTGCCATACAGTAACACTTCAGTATATTTCTCTCAGGAGCTGTCATGAGTTTCCTTACTACGCTGTCTTCCACAAGAGAATAGTTCCCACACCAGCCTTCTTACACCTCCGTTTCTCAATGCACAGCAGCTGTTCAGCAATTCACTCTCCCTTTTCCCTGTGACCCACATTCCTGTCAGTGTTTCTGACCAAAAAGAAAACCTCCCCTTTCCCCTGAGTGAATGACATCTCACTCCTACACAAAAAAAGGAGAGGGCAACGAGGAAACTACCTGCAGGTGAACAAACACCATAAAACATACCCCAAACACCATACAACATCCCCATTTAGCAACTCTTTCTCTAATGCCGCCTTGGACACACTCCGCCGCGTTAGTTACAAGGTATTGTCATGTTATTGCACCATGTGTGCTGTAACCTGTGTCCTTTCACTAACTTTATTATAAATTTAAACACAATTTTTCTAGTAAGTGGACAGCATTGAAAAACAAGCTGCCATACTCGTTTAATTTTTATCGCTTTACCTAAATATTTCAAAATTGGCTGAAATAATTTGTGCGCTGTACTTTCTGTTCCTTGCACTTATATTTTTAGCTGTAAAATACAAGAAGAAAACTGAAGCACCATACAAAATTCTTTTTTTACAGAAAATTTGTAGCTCTCTATCGTCTGTTTCTCCCAGAAACATAAAGGTTATGTTAAAAAAGACACTAGGGATAAATGAGGCAGAAAAGAGCATATGCTTGTTATTTTGTTACACAAGAATTTAATTACTGCAACAAACATAAATCTCATGAATTTTACATACACTTTGGGAAAATTTTACTTTGAATTGCATATTGCAGAACTTTGAACTAACCAAACTCCAAAGCATGTAAAATCCTATAATGTTCGGGGCTATCAAATATCAAAACCTTTGATTTACACAGAATTTCAAATTAACAAAGTTTGAATTAAGAGGTTTTACTGTGTTTTTGTGTAAGCACACATGCACGCGGCATAAACAACAATGCTTTGATTTTGTTTGTAAATATGATGCAAAAAAGTATGCGGCATCTAATGTGACAGTTTTTGCAATATTTGGTGAAAAGGTNCGGCATCTAATGTGACAGTTTTTGTAATATTTGTTGAAAAGGTAAATTGCAGATACACTACTGTGGCATCATTTTATTCGGAAGACGTCTGCCTATTAAAATAATTGTACCTATATGTAATTAGTAGTGGTGTTCAATGAGTCTAGCGCAATGTATTTTTAATGGGTGCTGTACAGCTATGTGGCTGCTGGGTCTTCGGCTCGACTCGGACAAACTCTGCAGTCTTTGGCTATACTCAGGGGGTGTTCGGAAGCCTTCGATTTGGGATTGGCGAATGTGCCAGAAGGTGCTCAGCAGTTACGATCACTAACCCTATATGCATATCAATCAATTTAAAAGAGTTGGTGGCTATATTGGTTTTATAGGCATAGGGCATGTCAAATCAAAAATCTGCATTTACTATACAATTTTAATAATTTAATGTTTTTATTGAATATATTTTTCTGTTTTTTTTTTTAATTATTCTTTTTAATTTGCAACAAAATCGTACGAGTATGGTGGAACACTGCATAAGTCTCTCATTTTTTACTACATTCCTAATCTCCTATCTTACCAATTCCTACACAATATCAGAATCTGCAAATTATTCATTGCCTCGACTGTTTTGTAGGCATAACTATGCTAGTCAGTTTTAATTTTCATCATACTAGTAGCGACCACCTGCACAAGTATGTTATAATCATGCTATAGATCAGCATCTACCAACACTTTTATAGGCATACATACTTGGTTATAATTTAAATACCAACAGTGCAAGGCACTTGAGACTTGGAAAGTACAAGGGCAGCTCAGGTAATAGTTAGTCTTATCTTCCATGCTCTTCTTGACCATCAAAATCCATCAATTGTCTAATTTTTCCACCAATTTTTCCACTACTTACTCAATCTTTCCATTAATCTTCCAATCACTTTTGCAATCTTCCCATCAATATTTTCATTAATATATTGATCAAATTCACAATCATCCCATCAATCTTTCAATCAATATTGCAATCTTTCCATCAATATTTTCCAATCTTTAAAACAATCATTCAATCTTTCAGCAATTCTTTCAATCTGTCGTCAAGTCTTTCAATCTTTCAATATTTCATAGTGTCTTTCAATATTTTGCCCAGTCTTTCATTTACATCCATTCTTTCAATCAATCTCACAATCTTTCCTTCAATCTCACAATCTTTACATCAATATCGCAATCTTTCCATCAATCTTTCGATCACTTTTGCAATCTTTCTACCAAACTTCCTATCTTTCTATAAACATTTCAATCAATCTCACACTCTTCAAATCTTTCAATTAATGTTGTAATCTTTCCATTAATCATTTGTTCAATCTTTAAGTCAATCTCACGATCTCTCCATCTATTTTTTGTCCTATCTTTCAAATCAATCTCTCAATATTTTCACCAATCTTCCAATCAATTCCTCTAAACAAGTGCGGTAATTTCCACTTGCTGCTGATGGCACTGACCAGTAGCTCATGTTGAACAGTTATGCATCAAAGTAGTAACTTTTGTTTTAGTAGCTTTTAGTGACAAAACTGCAGAAAGAAGGACCTTAGTGACTTAGCTTTAAAAAAAAGACCTTTTAGTAACTTTTACTGACTTGCTCCGAGCCATGGAATAGGGAAGTGAAGTAAATTTAATATGCAAAAGATTGGCTTCCCCATCAAAACCAATATCCTTTGACACCTACATGTACTTGGATTTATCTACACAGGTAGCGAAGAATACAAACAAAAATGCAACATTTTGATTAGGTCACAACCACCCAAAAATAAAGGTGTTTTGGTCCACCCTCCTCTAACACAAAAAAATTGGATTTCAAACACAGGGTTTTAATGGTCTAGTGTAAGAAAACTAAGTATTGAGAATCAAAGTTTTTTTTTTAAGGAATTGCTAATCAGATATTAGAATCGAAAATTTTGGAATTGTACAATCCCTAATCATTTATAACGATTCCAAAATTTATATGAGGAATAAATCCACATCTAATTCAAACACAACGCTAAAGATGCAGTGATGACGCACTAACCTGCTCAAAGTTGGTTTCGCGTATNTTAATTTCCATGGCACGTATGGGTTTTCCTGTGTCCGACTGCGTCGCCTAACCTCCATGCGGGAGTGTGCGGAGTCTCTTGCCATACAGTAACACTTCAGTAAATTTCTCTCAGGAGCTGTCATGAGTTTCCTTACTACGCTGTCTTCCACAAGAGAATAGTTCCCACACCAGCCTTCTTACACCTCCGTTTCTCAATGCACAGCAGCTGTTCAGCAATTCACTCTCCCTTTTCCCTGTGACCCACATTCCTGTCAGTATTTCTGACCAAAAAGAAAACCTCCCCTTTCCCCTGAGTGAATGACAACATCTCACTCCTACACAAAAAAAGAAGAGGGCAACGAGGAAACTACCTGCAGGTGAACAAACACCATACAACATCCCCATTTAGCCACTCTTTCTCTAATGCCGCCTTGGACACACTCCGCAGCGTTAGTTACAAGGTATTGTCATGTTATTGCACCATGTGTGCTGTAACCTGTGTCCTTTCACTAACTTTATTATAAATTTAAACACAATTTTTCTAGTAAGTGGACAGCATTGAAAAACAAGCTGCCATACTCGTTTAATTTTTATCGCTTTACCTAAATATTTCAAAATTGGCTGAAATAATTTGTGCGCTGTACTTTCTGTTCCTTGCACTTATATTTTTAGCTGTAAAATACAAAAAGAAAACCGAAGCACCATACGAAATTCTTTTTTTACAGCAAATTTGTAGCTCTCTATCGTCTGTTTCTCCCAGAAACATAAAGGTTATGTTAAAAAAGACACTAGGGATAAATGAGGCAGAAAAGAGCATATGCTTGTTATTTTGTTACACAAGAATTTAATTACTGCAGCAAACATAAATCTCATGAATTTTACATACACTTTGGGAAAATTTTTACTTTGAATTGCATATTGCAGAACTTTGAATTAACCAAACTCCAAAGCATGTAAAATCCTATAATGTTCGGGGCTATCAAATATCAAAACCTTTGATTTACACAGAATTTCAAATTAACAAAGTTTGAATTAAGAGGTTTTACTGTGTGTTTGTGTAAGCACACATGCACGCGGCATAAACAACAATGCTTTGATTTTGTTTGTAAATATGATGCAAAAAAGTATGCAGCATCTAATGTGACAGTTTTTGCAATATTTGGTGAAAAGGTAAATTGCAGATACACTACTGTGGCATCATTTTATTCAGAAGACGTCTGCCTATTAAAATAATTGTACCTATATGTAATTAGTAGTGGTGTTACAATGAGTCTAGCGCAATGTATTTTTAATGGGAGCTGTACAGCTATGTGGCTGCTGGGTCTTCGGCTCGACTCGGACAAACTCTGCAGTCTTTGGCTATACTCAGGGGGTGTTCGGAAGCCTTCGATTTGGGATTGGCGAATGTGCCAGAAGGTGCTCAGCAGTTACAATCACTAACCCTATATGCATATCAATCAATTTAAAAGAGTTGGTGTCTATATTGGTTTTATAGGCATAGGGCATGTCAAATCAAAAATCTGCATTTACTATACAATTTTAATAATTTAATGTTTTTAATGAATATATATTTCTGTTTTTTTTTAATTATTCTTTTTAATTTGCAACAAAATCGTACGAGTATGGTGGAACACTGCATAAGTCTCTCATTTGTTACTACATTCATAATCTCCTATCTTACCAATTCCTACACAATATCAGAATCTGCAAATTATTCATTGCCTCGACTGTTTTGTAGGCATAACTATGCTAGTCAGTTTTAATTTTCATCATACTAGTAGCGACCACCTGCACAAGTATGTTATAATCATGCTATAGATCAGCATCTACCAACACTTTTATAGGCATACATACTTGGTTATAATTTAAATACCAACAGTGCAAGGCACTTGAGACTTGGAAAGTACAAGGGCAGCTCAGGTAATAGTTAGTCTTATCTTCCATGCTCTTCTTGACCGTCAAAATCCATCAATTGTCTAATTTTTCCACCAATTTTTCTACTACTTACTCAATCTTTCCATTAATCTTCCAATTACTTTTGCAATCTTCCCATCAATATTTCCATTAATATATTGATCAAATTCACAATCATCCCATCAATCTTTCAATCAATATCGCAATCTTTCATCAATATTTTGCAATCTTTAAAACAATCATTCAATCTTTCAGCAATTCTTTCAATCTGTCGTCAAGTCTTTCAATATTTCATAAAGTCTTTCAATATTTTGCCTAGTCTTTCATTTTCATCCATTCTTTCAATCAATCTCACAATCTTTCCTTCAATCTCACAATCTTTACATCAATCTCGCAATATTTCCATCAGTATCGCAATATTTCCATCAATCTCGCAATATTTCCATCAATCTCGCAATATTTCCATCAGTTTCACAATCTTTCCATCAATCTTTCGATCACTTTCGCAATCTTTCCACCAAACTTCCAATCTTTCTATAAACATTTCAATCAATCTTACACTCTTCAAATCTTTCAATTAATGTTGTAATCTTTCCATCAATCATTTGTTCAATCTTTAGTCAATCTCACGATCTCTCCATCTATTTTTTGTCCTATCTTTCAAATCAATCTCTCAATATTTTCACCAATCTTCCAATCAATTCCTCTAAACAAGTGCGGTAATTTCCACTTGCTGCTGATGGCACTGACCAGTAGCTCATGTTGAACAGTTATGCATCAAAGTAGTAACTTTTGTTTTAGTAACTTTTAGTGACAAAACTGCAGAAAGAAGGACCTTGGTGACTTAGCTTTAAAAAAAAGACCTTTTAGTAACTTTTACTGACTTGCTCCGAGCCATGGAATAGGGAAGTGAAATAAATTTAATATGCAAAAGATTGGCTTCCCCATCAAAACCAATATCCTTTGACACCTACATGTACTTGAATTTATCTGCACAGGTAGCAAAGAATACAAACAAAAATGCAACATAAACTAATCCAGTGTTGGTGGGTTTTTATTTCCACAAAACCTCCACCCTCCTCTAACACAAAAAAAATTGGATTTCAAACACAGGGTTTTAATGGTCTGGTGTATGAAAAGTAAGTATTGAGAATCAAAGTATTTTTTTTAAGGAATTTGCTAATCAGATATTAGAATCAAAAATTTTGGAATTGTACAATTCCTAATCATTTATAACGGTTCCAAAATTTATATGAGGAATAATTCCACATCTAATTCAAACACAACGCTAAAGATGCAGTGATGACGCACTAACCTGCTCAAAGTTGGTTTCGCGTATGGAGAACGTCTGATGGTGAGAGGACTGGCTGGTACGGGATGAGCAGGAGCTGCTAGCAGAGTCTGAGTCGCTCCAGGTGAACGAACCGCTGCCCGAGCCCTGCAAGCACAGCCCAGTGAGCCCTGGCCGGCCTTTGCTCGAAACCACCTGCCTACCACATCTCAGCTCATTCCCACTCACCTCCGAGTCGCTGCCAGAGTTGTTGTTGGTGTCTGAGTCCGCGCTCTCATCCTCCGACTCCTGGCTGTCCGAGTCGTCACTGTCACTGTCGCTGCCCTCTGCCTGCTGTTCCGGTGGCTTGGCGGCCAGTGGCGTTGCTGGTGAGCCCTGTCCACACAGTCACCCTGTACTTGCTAACTCACCTTTAACAAACCTACACCAACCACACTTCACTAGCTCTCCCAACCTCTTCTTTAAACTAAAACTGTGTCCACAGGGTGATGCTCCTCATCTGTCACAAGCACAGAATCACAGTGGTACCACTGTACTTCTGTGAAATAGGGTTGTGCAAATATTCTGAATAATGAAACAAAAAATAAAAATTACAACTTTCATTTTCACTTCGTTACAAAATTTGGTTGCCGAAAGTTGTAACAAAATGAAAATTCTCGATTTAGATGAATATTCGGGTGTTTAATGAATGTTCATTTAGTGCACCAAAAAATTAAAGTTTTGTCTGTAATTCACCTTGTTTGTTATTTTATAACAAAAACATAAATTTAATTATAGGCAAACACCCCTGTGGTAAATACTCGAACAGAAACTTGGTGGATTGGAAAGGTGTCATCAGACATCAGAGTGGCAGATATGCCTTGAGCCATTCCTACAAGGTACGGATTCATCTCTGTCCAGACTGTTGCTGGTAACGTGTACAAACACTGGAAATGGTGCAGAACAAACATATTTATACTACCAAGTTGAAACAACTTGGTAGTATAAATATGTTTAAGAACCAATTATTAGCATCACTAAATCCTTTCAAAAGGTTATATGTATACCCACACAATAGAATAAAAAAAAGGAAAAAAAAAAGACATGAAACAAGTTGGAAAAGCAGAAAAAAGAAATAGATGCAGAAAGACAAAAATAGATGCAGAAATAATACAGTAAACACTCAATTTTGCACCGTTCTTAGGAGCTGTCAAAAAAAATTACAAAAATTTAATAAAAATAAACAATTGTCTGCAAAAATGGAAGAAGTCAATCTGCAGGGTTTCTGAATGGTACAATAGCCAAAAATGGGACAGACGACACTCCATATGTTACAGTTGTAATTTTCCACCGGTTCAGTATCCTAAAATCTCCAATATGCAATTAGCTGAAATCCTGGTGGTTATGATGCACAGCTATTTGTCGATACATTTGACTGTAATTGAGGCAAACACCACTGGTTACAAAAGAAAATTACACTAGAAGTCCACAACAACATTGTCCCTCTGTAGTTTAGGTTCTGTAAGAAGCTCGCAGCTCACACGATTCTCATAATGGAAAATAATCAGGTGAATCGAGGAATCGACGAATCAAATTTGACATCCCTAATATCATTATTAAATAAAATACTATTTAAGGAAACTTATGAATAAATTAATGCCCTACTCAAAATAAAACTTTCATGAAAGTTTAAGTTTAATGCATAAATATTCTGATTAGAGTTACATACGTAAACAAACGCAGTATGCAATACCAAACATTAGTGTTATGTGAATTAAAAACTGTGTGGCTAGACAAATTTCCACAAAACATGCATTGAGTGTCATGCATGACGCTTATTCTGACTATAATAAATACGACTTCGCCTCATCTGGACATGCCTTCAAGTCACACCAGGTGGGGTTTGACCACAACCACTAGCAACACAATCCACAAGGCGGCTAATCAGCCCGCCCAACCATCACTCTGTCCACCGCACTGAACTGTCGCCGGAGGGAGTGCTAGACTGGTTCTGGAAGTCTGCCCACCTTTGGACCCACACCCAACGTCGTCGTCGGACGCTCAGGGTAAACACACCTCTCCAACCACCGTGCCTCGTGTCGCCATTTGGAGTAAACGGGTGTAAAGCTCTGGGTTAGCTCGGCTTCGGCTCTACACCTAGCTAGGGACCATCATCGCCTACTTCCCTCTGAAGAGGCCGATACAGCCTCCAAAGCCAACGGGAGCTGCAACCCAGTCCCCCAACTGCACTTTGCAGCACAACCCCCCTGGAATGAGCTCAAGCCGCCAGCCAGCTGGAGAGGCATACCCTCCCAGCTCCCTCC